>JAJJLH010000144.1:0-133364 GCA_023806865.1 Isotricha sp. YL-2021a
GATTTAATATAAATGAAAATGAAAAAAAAAATGAATAAAATAATTGGATTGGAAATAAATAATAATAAAGATTTTATTTTATTTTTATTAAAAGAAATTAATAAAACAGAATATGATGAATTTACTTTTAATGAATTTAAATTAATAATAGACAAATGTAAATAAAAAAAAATTTAATATAACCTAGAATCCCTTAGTTTACTTATATAATATTTTTTTTAATTGTTAATGTAAAATAATAATAATTTATTATAATATAACATTTAATCTAACAAAATACTTTTTACTTATTCTAATTTTTTTATACCAATTTACAATTTATAATTATTTAATTCATAATTTTATTTTTTATCTTATCTGATAAATTATTTAATATTATATTATCTATTTTTGACATATTTAAAGATTTATATATCATTTGATAATATGAGATAACATTTGATTCAATATTTTCATAATTTTTAAACTCTAATAATTTATTTCGAACTTCGTTTTTTTTTAAATTAATTTTTTTAAGAAATATTAAACTTTGAATTTGATTTTCATTTAATAAAATTTGTTTAATAAAATCTAATTCATTTATAATTCTCAAATATCTATTTATTTGAATTAATTTAATATAATAATGATGCAATAAATTTGAAAAATGTACATTTTTATTTGAACAACATGGAAAATAATTCACTTTTATATTTTTTATTTCATTATTATTATTTGAATTCTTATGAATATGATTATTAATTAATAAATTTGAAATGATTTTATGATTAGAATTTAATTTATTAAGTAAATGAAAACCACTTTGTTCAACAGAATTTTTCAAACAATCAATTTTTAATTTATTATCATATTTAGTTGAATTATTTAAATTGAAAGTATTATTTAAAGAATTCCCTTTCAATGATTTTGGTTTTAAATGTTTTAAATCTTTTAATACATATTCATCATTTTGATTAATATTTTGTGTTTTTTCAGTAATTTTAAAAGTATTTTCATCTGATTTGAAATTACTTATAATTTCCTTTTTATCAAATATATTCATTTCAACATTTTTTGGAATTTGACAATGTTTAATATATAAATTATTTCTTTCACAATTATCATTGAATTCAAAAATATAATTTAAAATATCATTTTTCCTAGCAACTTCTCCAGCATAATTAGAAATAATAGAACAAAAATAAATAATAATATTAAAAAAACTTCCAACAAATGCAATAACACTTTGAATTTTAATATAATTTCTAATATAATAATTATTTTCTTTAATAGTATAAAGATTCAATTCATAAATTTTAGAAGAAATACCATCAGAATTTAAATCTTCATCAAAATAAATGGAATATGTTGAAGTAATTGAATCAACACCCCATCCAGTAATATTTTTATTTGTTGAAAAAAACCAACCTTTATCATCATTTACAATAGTTTTCTTTAAAAAAATATCATCATTTCTTTGTAATCTAGTACTTAAACAATAATAATAATTTTTTATTAAATTTATTAATGGTTTATTATATGAAAGAGGATTAAATTCTAAAACTGGATAATATAAAGCGAAAAATTTAGGATGATCTTGATTTAAAAATTCATTTAATAAATGTAATGATGTACATTTAGAATTATTTTTTGAAAATTGAGTTCCATTTTCACAAAAATAAACTTGAATTTCAAAATAATATAAATTTGGACTATCCCAATAACCACCAAATTTTTTTCCTCCTAATTCAGGACAATATAAAATTCCGAAATTTTCTGTTAAATTTCTTATTCCTTTAAAATCATTATCATTACAAATATGATAATTTAAATATTCATCACTTATTTTTTTTCTAAATTCACCATTTTCTCCTTGTTCTGTTGTGTAATAGTAAATTTTAAAATATAATATATTTGAAACATTTACAAAAGTTCCATTATAATCTTCTATTCTAAATGCAAATAATATATTTTCTTTTTTTAAGTCTATTTGTTCATAATTTGTATTTTTTTCTATTGATGTTGTTACTGAAGCATTTTTTCTTGAAAAAAAATCATCTCCAAAAACCCATAATAATAAAAAAAATAAACAAAATATAAATATTGAAAGTAATCCTCCAGATACTGTTTCTTTTGTTGATGATTTTTCTGAATAAAAATGAAATTTTGAACCAAAAAAATCAAGTTTTTGAAGAACTTTAATAAACATTTTACTACTTTTAATTAATTTGAAAAAAATTATTAAATTTTTTTTTAAAAAAATATCAAAAAAAAAAAATATTAAATAAAAATTTTAAAGTAAATTATTTCAAACCAAAAAATAAAAAAACAAATTTTTAAATAAATTAAATAATATCTTAATCAATAATACTAATATTACCCAATCTTCCAACATCATATCTCCCGATATTTTCTTCAGCACATAAAATAATACAAGTTCTAGAAGGAAGATACATTTGAATATAATGAGATTCATTCATCCATGGTTGATTTACACTAGGAAAAGGAGTTTTATGTCCATAATCCAATCTATTAGTTCCAAAGAATCTCCCTTCATCAGTATCAAGAACGATTTTATGTGGTGTTGACCATCCTGTTCCAACTCTATAATTTTCATAACTATTACAAGGATGGAAATTAAAAACAAAAAGTAAATCTCCTTTTTGGAAAATGAGTAATTTATCTTTTTCATCTTGTGATATAATAACTAATCTCCCATCATTTAATACATTAAAAACATCATCAAGACACATCATAGCAAGATCCCAATTATAAAGGAATTTATATCTTAGAAAGTGATTATCACAAAGATCCCATCTTCTTCTACATCTATAATAAGAAAAATCATTTCCAGGTCTTGGGAAATCAACCCATTCAGGATGTCCAAATTCATTTCCCATAAAATTTAAATAAGCTTCTCCACCTAAAGCAAAAGTAACCATTCTAATCATTTTGTGTAATGCAATTCCTCTATCAATAATAATAGATCTTTTACCTGAACATGACATATTCCAATAAATTTCTTTGTCCATTAACCACATTGATATTGTCTTATCACCAACTATACTTTGATCATGACTCTCACAGTAACCAATATGTTTCTCACCTGGTCTTCTGAAAGTACATGAAAAAACAATTGAACCCATTTCCCATTGTTCATCTTTTAAATTTTTTAATAAATGTATCCATTTATCACATATTGACATATTTAATCTATAATCAAAAGCAAATCCTCTTTCATGTATTGGAAGACATAAAAATGGCATTCCACTAACATCTTCAGCTACTGTAATTGCATCAGGATGGATTTTGTGAATAAGATAATTTGCTAACATAGTATAAACTGCACCATCTTCATCTGAATTATCACAGAAATATTCATGATATGCTCCTGAGAAACCATAATTAATTCCATGGTTTTTATAAAGGATAGATGTAACACCATCAAATCTAAAACCATCAAAATGAAATTCATTTAACCAAAATGCACAGTTACTTAATAGGAAACGTAATGTTTCATATGAGGAATAATTAAATAAACGTGAATTCCATTGTGAATGATAACCACGACTTCCTCCATGGAAATAAAGGTAATCAGTACCATCCCAATAATTAATTCCATCAGCAACATTTGAACTTGCATGTGAATGAACAATATCAATTAAAACAAATAAACCATTTTGATGAGCTTTATCAATTAAATATTTTAAATCTTCAGGTGTACCACATCTTGAACTAACTGCAAAGAAATTTGTAACATGATAACCAAAAGAAGCATAATCAGCATGTTCAGCAATAGCCATTAATTGAATAGCAGTATAATTATTTCTTTTAATTCTTGGTATTATATTATCTGCAAATTCTCTATATGTACTAACTTTTTCTTCATTTGAACTCATTCCAACATGTGCTTCATAAATTCTAAGAGAATGTGGTCTTGACATGTGACCAGAAAAATTCCAATTATATTGACTAGGTGGATTCCAGAAGACAGCATCAAATAAAAATGTTCCTTTATCTTGAATTAAATATCTACTCCAAATTGGATTTCTATCAGCTCTTGAATTATCAGGTAATACAACATTACATTTTATTTTTGTATTATGATGAATAGCAGGTTGACCATTATTATTTGGAATAGTAAGTGTCCAGCAACCAAATTCATCTCTTTTTGCCCAATATTGATCTCTATTCCATCCATTAAATTCACCACATAATGAAATACCCTTTGCTGAAGGTGCATATTCACGATATACTATATCATTATTTGGTTGAAGGTGGAGACCATATCTTTGATAACTGTTTGCAAAATTTTCTATTGAACCTTCATTTCTTTCTATTTCATCTAATTGACGTTTGAAATGTTCTAAACGAGAATTTATTTGGTAATTATAATTGTTAATGTCTTCCATTTTAATAAATTTTTAATGGATTTTAATGTTAAATTTGAAAAATAATATAAGATTATTTTATACATAAATTTAGTTATTTATTAATTTTAAAAATATAAAACATAAAAAAAAATCTTGAAAAAAAAAAATAAAAAAAAACAAAATAAATTAAAAAACAATTAATTAAAGTATAAATATATCCTGGTTATATAAAAATTATATAAAAAAATGAGCAGAAAAGTCAAGAAAGAAGTCAAAAAAGAAGTTGTAACCTCATCAGCACCAGTTGAAAATGAAACACTTCTTCTCTTCCATGGTGGAAAAGAAGTTCTCCCAGGAGATATTCTCACAGCCTTAGAAAAATTAGGATATGATACAGCAAGCCCAAAATTATATGACATGATGAATGACTTGGAAAAAGAAGTTACTGGAAAAATGAGTGTTGTTAACATTGCTAGAGTTCTTAAAACTAAACCAACTGAAGATGAATTAAAACAAGTTCATAATGCTTTTACTTTAGGAGATCATAATGAAATTGAAGTTGATGACCTTGTTAGAGTTGCTAATATTGTTGATGAAGATCCTAATCTTCCTTTTGAAGAATGGGTTAATAAATTAAGTGCTAATAAAAAAGGATTTACTTATGATGAAATGGCTAATATTCTTTTAAAAGATGATGAAGTTGAAGATGAAGAATAAATCTAAGTATTTCTAACTTAGGAAAGTTATTAGTTTTTATTTAATACGAATTTTAAAAATTTGTTTTTTTATATTTTTTTTTTCATGTTTTTTTTTTGTTTTACTTTTTTTTTTTATATTTGGTTAATATTTTTATTTTATAATTTTGTGTTTTATATTATAGTCAAAGATTAAAAATATTTCTTTATTTAATTAAAATAAAAAAAACATAAATATTGTAAAAAAAAAAATTAAAAAAATGTCATCTAAAGAATATGTAAAAATAATATTTTTATATATTAATTAGAATCAAACAGAAAAAAAACAAAATGAAAAATCCGAAATTGTAGTATTATCTCGTTCTTATAGATTAATACTTTTTGTAATAATAACAAGTGTTGAACTTGCAATAAGTGCATCATCAGGAATATTATCTTTATCATCAAAAGCAATAAAAACAAAATTTAAAATGAACGATAAACAATTTGGAATGTTTGGTACATTAAATGGAATAGGACGTTCATTAGGTTCTTTTATTTATATATTATTTTCTAATAAAATGAATCCAAAATGGATGTTTGTTTTTTTTGCTATGTTAAAAAGTTTAATGTGTATTTCTTTTAAATTTTTTAATAATGGAACTATTTTAATAATTTTAAGAGGAATAATTGGAATTACTCATATGCCAGTTTCTATTTATATTCCTGTTTGGATTGATAAATATGGATTAAAAAATTATAAAACTGTACAATTAACTTTTAGACAAGTTGTTATTCCTGTTGGTAAAGTTGCAGGATATGGTCTTTCTGTTTTATATGGTGAAGAAAATGTATATTTTTAAATTTTTTTTAATTATTTAATAGTTTCAATTAGGTTTTGTTACTGAAGGTTGTTATTTATTATTTGTTGCAATATTCGTTACTTTATCACCAAAAAAATATTTTTCAAAATATGTTTTTCTCGATAGAGAAAATAAAGAAGAAAAAAAATCAATTTTTATAATGAGAAATTCAAAAGAATTTGAAGAAAAACATCATTTAACAGTTTTTCAAAATATAAAAGTAATATTTACAAATAAAAAATTTAACATAATAAACATTATAAGATCAATAATGCATGGAGTAAACACAGCAATTCATTATTGGTGTGCAGATTATATGAGACATGTAATAGGAGTAAATGATTCAAAAATAATTTTTATATCATATACAATTGTTTGTGTTTTAGGACCTTTTGGTGCAGTTTTTATTAATTCTTTTATTACTTCATGTTTAAAAGGTGGTTATGATAAACCAAATGCACCTTATTTATTATTTGGTTTACATGTTATTTCTTCTATTCTTGGTTTAATTTTACCTTTTGTTGTTAATTTATATAGTTTCTGTTTTATTTTAATGTCTTTTTTAATTTTTGATGCTTCAGATTTGACTTTTGTAAATGGGTTAATTATGAATTCTGTTTCTAGTGATTTGAAAGGAAATGCTTTTTCTATTACTAATATGTTCTCTATGTTAATTACTTCAGGACCTGCTCCTTTAATTTATGGAGCTGTTAATGATTATTTTAAACCTTATGGTCATCAAAATTATGGTATGTTATTTTTAATGATTTGTAATTCTTTTGTTTTAATTATTATGGGTTATTTTATTTGTGTAAGTAATCAAGATAAAAAGAAAAATGAAAAGTTAATTGAAGATGAAGGTGAAGAAATGGAAGATAAAGAATAAAGAATTGATATTTAATTCTTTATTTATTTTATTTAATAATATTATTATTATTTAAATAAATATTTAATAATCTTATTATTTAGTGAATAAATTATTATTTAATTAATTTTTATAATAATATAATTTAATTATATCTTAAATTTAATTATTATAAATAATTCAAATAATATACTTATAAACAAAAAATACATTAAATTTTTTAAATAAAAATTAATTTGAATATACATTTTTTTTAATTTAATTGATAGAAATGGTTCATTATTATAAAATTTAATTAATCCTTTTTCATAATCAAATTTTGTTAAATATGATTTTAAAAATTTCCATCCTAATACCCATTCATTTTCATCTTCATCATTAATTTCAAAATTTAATTTTAAAACAGTTATTGAATTATTCTTTTTAATAGTATTTTCAAATAAAATTTCTAAATTGAAAATAAGTGAAAAATTAAAAAACTCAAAATTTATTTTAGGTAATTTAGAAATAATATTTTGATTACAATATATATTTTTACGTGATAAAATATTTTTATAAAAACAATCTTTAGATTTATAAAATTTAATAAAAACAGTTTCATTAATAAATAAAAGTATTTTTTTCGGTATTATCATTTTTGTTCTTTCAATACCAAAAGTAATTATTTGATTATCAAAAGTTTTATATTCGAAATTTTCAAAATAAATTTTATTAATTTTACAACCCCATCTTTCAGTTTTATTATTAATAATAATAGGACATTTAACTTTATATTTCCTCATTGTTAAAATTTTAGGTATATCACCAATATAAAAATTCCCTTGTTTTTCTTCTGTTAATTCATATTCAAATCCATAAATTTTTTTTTGAATAATTTTATTATTTTTAAGTTGACTTAAAAAATCTTTATTTTCATTATTATTATATGATAATGCCAAAGCATTATTTATTAAATGAATATTTGATCTTTTTTTTATTGTGTAATATTCGAAATTAAAATTTATTGAATCAATTGAAACTAAATCTTTAAATTTTTCACAAATAATACTTTCATTTTTAATTGTTATATTTAATTTAGTTGAATTTACATTATATTTTGGATTATGATTTAATAAAGAAAATTTTGCATTTTGAGATATAATTAAAATTGAAGGATACATTTGATAAGGAAATTTAATATTTGTTCCTGCTTTATCAACAATAATTAATAAAGGTAACTTAATAATAATTGATAAAGTAAAACATTTGATAAATAAAAAAAATAAAAAATACATTTATTTTTTTTTATTTTTTAATTAATAAAATATTTAATTAATAAATTTTTAATATTATTAAAAACATTATTTAATTTCAATAAAATTTCACAAAAAAAGATATAGAAAAATAAATCTTTTAAAACTATATTTTCATTTCAATTTACAAATTTATTAAACTCATAAAATAATAAATTAGCTCATTCCAAAAATAAAAAAAAAGAAAAAAAAAAAAAAATAACATCAACTAATATCAATATTATCAATTCCAATTTCTTTTTCATATTTTTGAATATTTTTAACAAATTCAACAAATTCATTATCATCTTTTTTTCCATTAATACATTTCTTAACATTATTTTTATCATTTTCCTCAGTCATAGTTTTAACATGTTTCCCTTCATACCATTCTCCATATTCACTAATTTTATTAGAACAAATAAAACCATAACCATGTTGTTTTCCATTTTTCCAAAATCCTTCAAATTTTTTTCCATCAGTCCAATAAAAAATACCAAAACCATCTTTATTATTATTAGTATAATGACCATAATATCTTTTATTATCAGGCCAACAAAAAATTCCATAACCATTCATTTTATTATTATTCCATAATCCCATATAAATTCTTCCATCTCTCCATTTATAAAGTCCTTCTCCTTTAATTTCATTATTATAAAAATTACCATCATAAATATTACCTTCAGGAAAAAAAAATTTCCCTTTACCATTTTTAAATCCATCAACAAAATTTCCAATATAATGTGAATTATCAGAATAAGTAACATCACCAATTCCATTTTGTTTATTATTTAACCATGTTCCTTTATAAATTGTTTTATCTAAACCAACATATTTTCCATAACCTGAAGCTAAATTATTTTTAAATTCACCATCATAAATAAAACCTTCTATATTTAATAATCTTCCTCTACCTTCCATTTTATTTTCTTTAAAGAAACCTTCATATATACTTCCATCACTTAAAAATAATTTTCCAAAACCTTCTCTTTGAAATTTACTATTTACTGTACCTTTATATATTGTGTTCCCTGGATATAATAAACCCATTGTTTTTAATTGAGTTGCTGTGTTTAGTAAATATGCTTCTTTTTCATCTAATTCAAATTTTGGTAAAAGATTTTTTAATTTTATATTTTCCTTTTTTTCTTTCTTCTTGTGCTAAATCAACAACTCCTCCTTTATCAAATCTCATTTTTCTTAAAATTGTTCTATCTTCTGTATTTGGTCCTTTTGATGATATCATAGCCAAAGAAACATATAAAAATTTATTTTCAGGTGATCTATTAATACTCATTCTTCCATTTTTTAATGTATTTCTATTTAATGTATGTCTATCAAATGTTTTTCTTGTTTCATTTAATGAACTATTTAATGAATTTTCTTTTTCAGGACTCATATAAACATTTTTTTTAGATAAAAGAATAGTACTTAATCTTTTCATTTTTTGTAATACACGATATCTTCCATTAAATACTTCATCATTTGCTCCTGGAACAATAACTTGACTTTGACTAATTAAAGCACCTTCTTGTGTTTTATGAGGATCATAAACTTTAGTAAATTTTTTTACTAAATTCTTTACATCTCCCATAGTCATATTATTATAAGTAGCATTATTATATTTAACTTGTGATTCCTTCATTATTTTTTCATTTGGTAAATCATAAGTAGAATTAATTCTATTTTGATTTCCTAAAACATTTTTTAAATTATTCCATTGAACTTGTGATTCATATCCTTTATCTTGACTTAAATTATTATCATCAATATTTTGATTAGGTGACATTTTATTAAGCATTGGTTCTCTACCTTCTCTAGGATTCATAATCATACCAGGACTATTTTTAGATTGCATATTTCCCATAACAACATTAGAATCATTAACCATTTGATAACCACCATCATTATTTTGAATAAATCCTGAATATTGCATAGGTTGATCTAAACCAATATTTCCACTATCCATATTATTATAATTTTGATACAAACCACCTTTTGGACTTTTTCTAGCATTTAAAGTTCTAATATTATATTCAGTTTGTTCTTTTGAATCACCAATATTAATAGTTTTTGGTGAACGTTCTAAACGTTCTTCACCAATACCACGTGAAGGTATAGCAACAACTAAACTTTGAATTGGTTTTTCTCCTACAAGTTGAGCAGTATCTGGTCTTTCACGAAGATTCATTTTTACTGTTGAAACAATACTTCTAGATACTACATCTCCAGGACTTTGACGAAGTGTTTGACGACCTTCTGTTACAGGACTCATCATTTGATTATTTGATGGCTCCATATAGATCATTTCTCCATAACCAGATTCTGTTGTATTTTCTAAGTTTTTACCTTTACTATCTGATTTTTCAGCTCTTGAATGACCATATTGCATTTTTATACTGTTTTTATTTATTATTTTTATTTAATAATCGTTATATATAAAAAAATTTATTACTTCATGAAAATTTTTAGTGATATTAAGGTAAAAAACATGAAATAAATTAATAAAATATTTAATGTACAAAAACAGAATTTGTAATATAAATAAAAAAAATAAAAAAATGAAATCAATATAATTTAAGTAATAATAATTGTTATTAAATAAAGAAATAATAAAATTAAAAAATTTTTTTAATTTTATTATTTCTTTATTTAATAACAATTATTATTACTTAAATTATATTGATTTCATTTTTTTATTTTTTTTATTTATATTACAAATTCTGTTTTTGTACATTAAATATTTTATTAATTTATTTCATGTTTTTTACCTTAATATCACTAAAAATTTTCATGAAGTAATAAATTTTTTTATATATAACGATTATTAAATAAAAATAATAAATAAAAACAGTATAAAAATGCAATATGGTCATTCAAGAGCTGAAAAATCAGATAGTAAAGGTAAAAACTTAGAAAATACAACAGAATCTGGTTATGGAGAAATGATCTATATGGAGCCATCAAATAATCAAATGATGAGTCCTGTAACAGAAGGTCGTCAAACACTTCGTCAAAGTCCTGGAGATGTAGTATCTAGAAGTATTGTTTCAACAGTAAAAATGAATCTTCGTGAAAGACCAGATACTGCTCAACTTGTAGGAGAAAAACCAATTCAAAGTTTAGTTGTTGCTATACCTTCACGTGGTATTGGTGAAGAACGTTTAGAACGTTCACCAAAAACTATTAATATTGGTGATTCAAAAGAACAAACTGAATATAATATTAGAACTTTAAATGCTAGAAAAAGTCCAAAAGGTGGTTTGTATCAAAATTATAATAATATGGATAGTGGAAATATTGGTTTAGATCAACCTATGCAATATTCAGGATTTATTCAAAATAATGATGGTGGTTATCAAATGGTTAATGATTCTAATGTTGTTATGGGAAATATGCAATCTAAAAATAGTCCTGGTATGATTATGAATCCTAGAGAAGGTAGAGAACCAATGCTTAATAAAATGTCACCTAATCAAAATATTGATGATAATAATTTAAGTCAAGATAAAGGATATGAATCACAAGTTCAATGGAATAATTTAAAAAATGTTTTAGGAAATCAAAATAGAATTAATTCTACTTATGATTTACCAAATGAAAAAATAATGAAGGAATCACAAGTTAAATATAATAATGCTACTTATAATAATATGACTATGGGAGATGTAAAGAATTTAGTAAAAAAATTTACTAAAGTTTATGATCCTCATAAAACACAAGAAGGTGCTTTAATTAGTCAAAGTCAAGTTATTGTTCCAGGAGCAAATGATGAAGTATTTAATGGAAGATATCGTGTATTACAAAAAATGAAAAGATTAAGTACTATTCTTTTATCTAAAAAAAATGTTTATATGAGTCCTGAAAAAGAAAATTCATTAAATAGTTCATTAAATGAAACAAGAAAAACATTTGATAGACATACATTAAATAGAAATACATTAAAAAATGGAAGAATGAGTATTAATAGATCACCTGAAAATAAATTTTTATATGTTTCTTTGGCTATGATATCATCAAAAGGACCAAATACAGAAGATAGAACAATTTTAAGAAAAATGAGATTTGATAAAGGAGGAGTTGTTGATTTAGCACAAGAAGAAAGAAAAAAAGGAAAATATAAAATTAAAAAATTCCAAAGTAAAAGAGGAATAAGAGGTGCTTCTCCAATAATAAAACCAAATCCAAAATATAGAGAACAAGCAGCAAAATTAATTCAAGCATGGTGGAGAGAATTAAAAGAATTATATAAACAAAGATTAGATATGATTATTAAAATTCAATCATTTTGGAGAGGAAGATGGGTTAGGAAATATATGTATGATATATTATATTTAAGTTTTATGTATCAGAGTTTTTGTCAAATTATACAAAAAGTTTTAGTTAAACATATTAGACCTTGGATATTTGGTATATTAACTTCAGGAGAAAAGAATAAAAATACTAAATTAAGAAATATATTATTAAAAGATAGAAGATGGCAATTACTTAAAATTAAACCATATTTAGATAGATGGATTGCCTATTTAAGACAATCAGAAGTAAGAAATATAAGAGGAAGAAGATTATTTGATATTAGATCTGAAGCAGAAAAAAGACAAGAAAGATTATTAAAATATTTTGATAAATGGACTTTTTTATCAAAAATTTCTAATTTAAAAAATAATTCTGATAGTGCTATTCGTGAAAAAAATAAATATTTAAGTATGATGAAAATGTTAGAAGGAGCTAATAAATTGACTAAAAGAATTGCTTTAAAACATTCCAAATCAAAATTATTAGATTATTTAAATAAAAAAGCAAAAAAAGATAAATTAAATAGCATAGTAAAAAAAAGACCTGATCTTAAAAAACAAATATTAAAAAAATATTTTAATAAATGGCATGATATGATAAAAAATAATAAACAAGAGGACTTTAAAAAAAAATTATCTACTGATTTATTAGATAATGCATGTAAAAGAATAAAAAAAAATTTATTAAGAAAATCATTTAATAAATTAACTAGATTACCAAAAAGACCAGAAGTAATAGAAAAAATAGTTGTTCAAGAGAAAATATATGAAAAAGAAGCTCAAACAAAAGGAATTAATCCTGATTATTTAAATGCAAGTAAAAAACTTGAAAATGCCCTTTTAAGATTAACTTATAAATATCCTTTAAATGCTATAGATGATAAATTAGTAAGAGAAAATAGATATGATAAATTATTAAAAATGATTAATATAAAAGAAAAATATGTTAAAAGAATTTTAAAAGATTATATGAATAGATGGTTAAATAAAGGTAAAAATAGAGAAAGTAATGATTTAATTAAAAAAATGATATTAAGATTATTGAATACTGTTTTAAAAAAAATTAAAAATAGAATTTTATCAAATAAATTTAATAAATGGAGAAATAAAATTCTTTTTAAAGGTGAAGATATTCATAATGCATATAAACAATCAAAAGGTTTAGATTCAATATCATCACTTATTAAAAAAAAATCTAGTAAAATATATGGAAAAGATTTCTTAGATAATTTAAATAAAAAAAGAAGTCAAAGAGTTTATAAAAATGCATTATTAAAAATTTTAGATAATTACTTTAATAAAGAAAAAAATAAATTAAGAACATTTTTAAATAAATGGAAAGACCAAATAAGGAAAATAGAAATTTATGAATTAAAAATTAAAATAATTAAAAATTTAGGAAATAAAAATGATTTAAATAATAGGAAATTAAAATTAAGTAAAATAATAAATACATGGTTAATGAAAAAGAATATAGAACATATAAATGAAAAAGGAAGTACAGAAACATTAAAAAAAGGAAAAAGTGATAAAAAAAAATTTGCAGCATTAATTATGAAGATTTTAAAGAGAGTATATAAGAAAAATGACAAAGAAACAGTATTAAGAAAAGCAATGAAAAAATGGTTAAAAAAAGTAAAAAAAATGAATAAAAAAGAAAATGAAAATATTAATGAAGGTACAAAACATTTGAAAAAATATAATTCATTAAAAAATTATGATGATTTATTAAAAAAATTAAAAGATATTTTTATCTCAAGATCAAAAAGTAGAAGTTTAAAAAAATTATTTCCAAAAAGAACTGAAGGAGATAGAATAAAATTATTAAAAAATATATTAAGATGGAGAAATAGAATATCACCAAAAGAAAAACAAATTGATTTATCTAATTATAAAGATCGTTATTTAAAAAATATAATTACAAAAAAACAAATAGAAAAAATAATAAGAACTTTATATAAATGGAAAGGTAATATAAAACATAAAACAAATAATAAACCTATAAAATATGGTTTAGATATATTAAAGAAAACTTTAAAAAAAAATACATTTGAAAATTTAAAAAGTAATAAACCTAAAAAAATAAAGGAAATTCCAAAAAATTTAACATTAATGGAAGCATTATTAAGAGGTGATATATCATCTGCAAAAGGACTTGCTTTAAAAAAAATTCCATTACTTCATTATTTTTTAAAATGGAGAAATAATGTTAAAAAAGAAAAAATAAATGAAACAAAATATGAAATGTTTAAAAAATTATTTTTAAATCCTTTAAAAAGAATTAATAAATTTCCTTTAAGAATATATTTTAATAGATGGAGAGATAAAATAAGAAAAAGGAAAATTAATGATTTAGAAAAAACTATTTATATGAAATTAATGAAAAAATTCTATGAAAAACATGGAAAAAATATTATTAAAAAAAAATTAATACAATGGAAAAATAATACAGATAAAATAATAAAAAATATAAATGATACTATAAAAGCAATTGATTATTTAAGAAGAACTATTACTTCACCAATTTTCCAAAAAACACAATTTAAAGAAAGAAAACTTCCTATTGATTCAAAATTAAAAAGTGTTTTAATTTCAAGATTTTTATCAACTAAAAGAAATTTATTAAATAGATATCTTAATAGATGGAAAAAAGTTTTAAATAAAAATAAAGATGATAAAATTAGAAATAGAATATTACAAATTTTAATTAAACAACAAGATTTAAAAGATAAAAATTATAATAAAAATAAATTAAGAGAAACATTATTAAAATGGAGAATAAAATGTTCTCCTAAAAGTGAAAATCCATTAGATAAAATTACAAATATAAGAAAAGGTTTAGAAATTTTAGAAAAAGTTTTAAGAAAACCAAATTTAAAAGATATTTTTATTGGAATTAAAAATAGAAAAAAAAAAATTGGTGGTGGTAAAATATTATCAAAAATAATAAAAAAAACAGTTCCAAAAGTAAGAAAAAATATTTTAAAAAAATATTTGGATAAATGGAGAAAAAATATTCCTGATACTAATAAAGAAAAATTAAAAACAAAAAATGTATTTGAAGAAATATTAAAAAATAAAAATATTATTAAAAAACAATTTGAACCATATAAAGATTTAGCAAAAATATTAAAAGAAATTTATAAACTTAAAACTAATAAAGGACAAAAATTAATAGATTTCTTTAGAAAAATTCAAGATAAAAAGAAGAAAAAAATCATTGAAGAAAGAAATAGAAGATTACATCTTTTATTTATGAAAAATAATAATAAAGAATTATTAAGATATTCAATTGCAAATTGGAGAAGAAAAGCAAGAAATATTAAAGCAATTGAAGATGCATTAATCATTATAAACTTTTGTAAAACTAAAATAAAAAAAATTTTTAGCAAGAGAACTAATATTGAAAAATTAATTCAAGCTCTTAGAAAAGTTTTATTAAAAAGAGCTTTTAATAAATTATTTAGTGGAGGAAAAAAAAGATTAATTTCAATTTTATTAAAGAAAATTATTAAAAATTATGAACAATCAGATAAAAAATTATTAAAAAATGCTTTTTTAAAATGGAAAAATATTATTCCATTATTACAAAAAATTAATTCAATTACTAAAATTCAAAGTGTTTTAAGAGGAATGAAAACAAGAAAAAAAAAGAAATCATTAAAAGACTTATATATAAAATTAAAATTATTATATACAAAAAGAAAAAATTTTGGAATAGATTTATTAAGATATAATTTATTAAAATGGTTAAAAATTGCAGAAAAAGAATATTATGAAGATAATTCAAAAATAATTCAAAAATTTTTAAAAATGGGATTAACTTATATTAATGAAATGGATGCTAGAACTAATTTTAAAGATCTTTTTAAAAATTATATTAAAAAGAAAATTCGTGAAATTTTAAGAAGAGTAACACCTATTAAAAAATTAAATTATGATCAAATAATATTAGTTTTAGATAAAATCAGTAAAAAAAAAATAAAAGATTATTTTAATGAGATAAAAAATTACAGTAAATTAAAAAAATTAAAAAAAGTTTATCCAAAAATTATTGATGCTCTTAAAAAATATTTCTTACCTCTATATTTAAGAAAATGGAAAATAATTGCAATTGAACAAAGAGATAAAAATATTAAAATTATTCAAGATTTCTTAAAACATAGAAAGAAAAAAAAAGTAACTAAAATTAAAAATAGAATTGATATTGCTTTAAAAAATCTTTTTTTGAGAAATTCAGAAAGCAATAAATCAAAAATAAAAAGATATTTTTGGAAATGGATAAGAATAACAAAAGAAATTGAATTAAAAGAAAATGCACAAATTATTCAAAAATTTTGTAAAGTACATGAGAATAAAAAATTAAAATCTAAAATTACAAATAAAAATAAATTAACAAATTTCTTAAAAAAATATTTAATTACTATAATAACAAAAACTTTAATAGAAATAAATGAAAAATATTTAAAACCAATAAAAAATGCATTAGATAATGTAAAAGGAGTTGATAAAAGATATGCAACAAATAATATAATTAGTTTTGCTAATGATACAATTAGAAGACAACTTTTATTATATGTTATTAATACAAGAGGAAAGAATAATAAAAATGATTTATTAAGAAAATATTTAAATAAATGGAAAAAAGTAACTGATGAAAATCATAAAAGAGCAAAAATAATTCAAAAATTTATAAGGAAAATTAAAGGTAAAAAAAATGTAAAAAAAATTGATAGAATTAAAGAAATTTTACTCAAATTATTTATGAGACATAGTTCAAATAAAAATGATTTATTATTATATGCATTAAGAAAATGGCAATTAAAAACTCATTTAATTAATTGTCAATTTAATGCAGATATTATTAAAAAATTCATTGGTCATAATCTAAGCAAAAGAATAAATAATAAAATAAATCAATTCTTTGTTATTTTAGCAAAATTAATGTTAGCAAAAAAATTAAAAGATTTATCAAAAATTAAAAAATTAATTAATTCAATTTTAAAAATAATCTTGAAAAAATTAATTAATAAAGGAAAAAAAATAGGAAAAACAAATAAAATTACTTCAATATTAAGAAATAGAATTATATTTAATAGTAAAATATTAAGAAATAATTTATTAAAAAGATATTTAGAAAAATGGAGAAATAATATAAAAGATATGAAAGATAAAGATACAAAATATTCAAAGATTTTACAAAAATTCTTTAAATCATTAAAAAATAAATCAAAAAAAAATAGATTATCAATTAGATTAGATAGATTAAAACAAATTTTATTATCAATGACAAGAGAAAGTCCTTTAAGAGTTGCTTTTAATAGATATAGATCTAAAGTTAAAAGAATTTCATGTCAGGAAAATGCAGATATAATTCAAAGATATTGTAAAAATATAAAAATTAGAAGAGATCAAGAAAGAAATAAACAAAATAGAATAAATATTGGTTTAGGTTTTGAAAAATTATCTAAAATAAATCCTTATAAAAGATATGCTTTTGATAAAATTAAAAAAGCAAAACAAATTGATGGATTAAAAAAATTAATTGATTATATTATTAAAAAGAGATTAGAAATATTAAAAGAAGTTTTAGATAATATTAAAAAAGGTAAAAAGAAAAAGAATAAATTATTGCTTAAATTATTGAATATTAAAAAGAATTTTAGAGATAACTTATTAAAAAAATATTTGAAAAAATGGCTTGAACAAAATAATAAATTAAAAAGAAAAAGAGCAAGTGAAATTATCCAAAAAAATTATAAAATATTTAAAAATAAAAAGAAAAAAACAGGAATTAATGAATTTCTTTTAAGAATATTAAAGACAAAAGAACACAAAGTAGAAGATAAATATAAAACTACATTAATGAAATGGCTTAAAAATGCAAAATTAAAACATGCAAATGATGCAGCAAAAAAAATACAAAATTATCTTAATAAAAAAACAAATAATAATAGAGCAAAGAAAAATTGGAGAAAATTATCAATATTATTATTTAAAAAAAATGGTTCAAATAAAACAATAGATATAATTTTAAAATTAAAAAATTATTTCTCAATAAGTAAATTTATTCATGAATTAAAAGAAAAAATGAGAAAACTAATATTAAAAGATTTACTTAAAAAATTAAAATTACAAAAATTATTAAAATTACTTCAAAAAATATTAACTGATTTTTCAGGTAAAAATAAAAATAATATTCTTAAATTATATCTTAATAAATGGAAAGATAAAGCAAATAAATTAAAAAAATTACAAGAAATTCTTCAAAAAATGGTTGAAGATATTGATAAAAGAAGAAAAATTATTGCTGCAAAAACTTTAAATGATGTATTTCTTATTAAAAAATTATTACATGATATTTTAAGAGTTAGAGCTTTAGAATTTTTAAGAAGATTAAAAAATAGTGGAGAATATAAAAAGAGACTTCGTGCTCTTGGAGATTCACTTGTGAGAACTAAGAATGATTTAGATGAAAAAAATAAAAAAATTTTCCTAAAATCTTTATATAAAGTTTATTA
Organism: Isotricha sp. YL-2021a; assembly: GCA_023806865.1. Taxonomy (NCBI): domain Eukaryota; phylum Ciliophora; class Litostomatea; order Vestibuliferida; family Isotrichidae; genus Isotricha; species Isotricha sp. YL-2021a. The sequence continues at coordinate 18,845 of JAJJLH010000144.1, forward strand.
TACAAGATCTCTTGAAAAATTAATAAATAATATTAAAGAAAAGCAAAAATTAATAAAGAAAAAATATGGTAAATATTTCTTTAATTTACTTAAAAGAATTAATGCTCAAAAATCAGAAGGAAATTCACAAAGTAAACATCAAGGTTCAAATGATATTAAACCCACAAGACTCCAATTTAAAGCACATGTCTCTTCTCCTAAAACAAATATAGATGATAAAAAACCTTATTTATATATTATCCCATTATTTATAGAATTCCTTAAAAATAAAATTAAAGATAGAAAAGAATATTCCTTTAAGAAATTAGTTGATAAAGATAAATATAATAAATTCTGTAGATTAGTTAAAAAATATGTTATGAATAAACAATTACCAAATAAAAGAGAATTTTTAAATAAAATAATGGGAAATTATAAAAATTTAACAACAAAAGGACCATTATTAGAAAAATTATATAAAATGTTACGATTATATATAATAAAACAATGGATGAAAATATTAAAAGAACCATCAAAATTATATAGAATATTTTATTTATTTAAAATGACATTTATGCATAGAGGAATAGCAGAAAGGAGATTTATAAGAGAAATAATAAGAAAATGGCGTTTTACAACATTTGTAAAAGTAATTGCAAAAAGAAAATTAGAATTAATGTATAAAAACTTACATGTATCATATCTTCAAATGGCAAATGAAGTTTTTGGTGATGAAGAAACAACAACAAATGCATCAGTAGTAAAAGAATTTGAAAGATTTGGAACTGATGTTGGTATGTGGGGTAATGAAGATCCTAATAATCCAACTGAAACTAGTTATGTTAAATCAATTAATAAAAAATATATTTTTGAAACTTTAGATGGGGAAAATAATAAATTATTTGATGAATTTAATTCTGATTTTGAAAAAAAAAAAGTTGTTGTTAGCCAAATTATTACAGAAGATTCTAAAATTGTCGGAGGTGGTAAAAATAGTTCTTCTAATATGGAAGGTGGAGAAATGGAAAGTGGAAGTGAAAGCTCAAGAAGAAGAAGAAATAGGGAAAAGAAAGATGAAAGTAAAGGAGAAGTTGAAAGTAAAGATGTTAAAGTTGAAAGTGAAGGAAATGGAAAAAGAAGTTATAGAAGGAAAAAAGAAGAGAAAAATGATGATGATGATGAAAAGAAATTGTCATATAGAAGTATGAGAAAAAATAATGAATAAATATTATTAAGTTTATTTAGTTTTTATTAATTATTTAATTTCAATAAAACTTTTAGTGTTGATTTTTTAATTTTTTTGTTTTAATTTATTTTATTAGTGAAATATATAAGTCAAAATTATAAATCCTAATATTCCTAAAATATATATAATTGATGTTAAAATTTTTAATTTTCTAGGATATTTCTCATCATTAATATAATAAAAAGGAGGAATATGTAAACAATTACAAATTATATGTAAAATTATAGGACAAATTAAATTATTTGAATAAATATATGCATAACTAGAATAAACACCAAAAATAAAAGTATATATAATTTGGAATAAAGTTCTATTTATATTAAAATTTCTATCAAAAATATGTCTTAAATGAGCAATACCAAACATTAATGAATTGATTAAAGCAGACATAACTGATGAATGACCATTAATTTTTAATATATTAAAAGCAATAAATCTAAATATAAATTCTTCTATTATTGGTGCATATATATTTTCCATAAAAAATCTTATTCCATTTTTACTAGTTAATGGGTTTATTTCATAATGATAATATTCAATTAATTGCCCAGCATATAAAACAATTAAATTAGTAATCAAAATAATAGATTTAATTGTACAAAATAATATACTTTCACTATTTAATTTAACATATTCAATTAAATTATATGAATAATGAGGTGCTATTATGAAGACTATTACAGATAAAATTATTAAATATATTATTGTTCCAATAAAAATAATTTTTAATTCCTCATTTCTATATTTTAAATCTTGCAAATGTTCTATATTGTTTGCAAATTTTAATAATCTTAAATCAATTTCTAATTTTTTTAAATTTTCATCATCTACTTTAAAATATTTAGCAAGATATTTATTAAAAATCTGTTTAATTACATCAATATAAACGACATAAAAGAAAATTATTAGAAATGGAAAAATATCATAAATAATAATATTTAAATTTCCCATAATTTTTAAAAATAATAATATATTGAATTAATAATAAATAAATTAATAATCAATAAAAAAAAAAATTTTATAATTTAAAATGATATTTAACTTTTACTATATATTTTTTTGTTTAAATAATAAATTGATTTTAAATATTTTAAACTTAATATATTTTAAAAATTAAATAAAAAAAAAAGTAAAAAAATTATTTAATATTTATCAATAGTTCTAATTTCTCTAATAAAATCTTTTGCTTCAACTTTCCCATTTCTATCTCTATCAAGTCTAATAAACAATAAATCAGAATCAGAAGGTAAAATAATTCTATTTTTCTCAGTTAAATAATTCCCTAAATCTAAAGGAGTAATATAACCTTTATTATCTTTATCAATTTTTTCAAAAATATTTCTTAAATAAACTTCACTAATAGGTGCATATTTCCTTCTTTCATTTTCAATACAAACTTCACTTGATGCAATAGTTCTAATTAATTTTTGTAAATACAATCTCGTAGTTTCTAAAAAAACTTCAGCTTTATTAAATTTAGGAATATAAACCATAGGATTTCTATTTTGAATCATATTTCTATATTCTTTTCTAAAAGGAACAAACATATCAAAAAATGAATTAAAAGATAAAACACCTTCATTAACTAAATCATATTTTTTAAATATTAAACTAATAACATCTTTCTCAATTGGAATTGATAATGATTTACAACCAAAATCAAAATCAGCTTCTGTTAAATAATCTCTGTTTCTTAATTGAAAAATTCTGAAAGCATCTACAATATTAAAATCAGCTCTTAATGCTAATTCATTTTTTTCTTTTTCTAATAAAATTTCTGAATCTAATAATAATTTAAAAAAATCACAATAAATTTCTTCTTCATCTCTATTACTATTATAATAATTATCATATTTTACTTTATAATTTGAAATTTCATCATTTATTAAATATGGTGTTGATGTTGAATCATTCATTATTTTTTTTGATAAAGATAAATTTTGAGAAACTGGATAATAATTATTTGAAAATGTTATATTATCTATATCTAAATATTTATTTGGAGAATTACTTTCATATCCAAATTTTATTCTTCCTCCTGGACATTTTAACATACTTTCATATAAATCTTGTTTTGTTGAATCACAATATCCAATTTCTAATATTCTTTTTAAATCTATTAATGGTATTCTTTCATTTTTTTGTATACTTAATTTATTTATTATTCCTTTTATTTCTTCATCTTTTAAATATAATCCATTTCGAATTAAAAATTTATTTAAATTATCAAATGATATATTATCTGTTTTTGTTATTGATGTAAATAAATCTACAATATTATAATCATATCTTTTTTTAAATTCTTCTACTAATTTTTGTGTATTTCTAATAATTTCAATTTCACTTATTATTACATTTAATAATAGAATTTCAACATTTTGATTTATATTTTCATTATTATCTTCTTCTTTATATTCAAAATTTAAAGCATTTGTATAATTTTGATAACCTACAATTAAAAAATTAATAAAATTTTGATAAGTCCAATAATTCTTTTCTTCTTTATCATAGAATAATATTAATAAAGCAGCTTCATGTAAAGTACAAAATTGTTGAAATTCTTTCATAAAATTTACTATATCATAACATTCAATTCTTTGTCTAATTTTTTTATCGAAACATTTATAACATTGAAAAGGATTAAATTGTGAATTTGATATTAATTCTAATTTCCTTTTTTCAGCTTCAACTTCTCCTTTACCTAACTCATAAAAAAACCTAGAAACCCTCCTCTCAGTTTCAATAGTTAACATTTATAATTATTATTTAAAAACAAAATAAAAAAAACTAAAAAAAAAAAAAACAAATGAAAAAAAAAATAATTAATAAAATAATAAATCAATTTAAAAAAAAATTATATAATTCAAGTATATATCCCATATCATTTAAAAAATAATATTTTAAAAAAGAAAAATAAATGGAACAAAATCAAGAAAAATTAGAAAACCGTGTTTTAGTATCAGCAACATGTCCAGTATACCAATATAGTGAATATTTAGTATCAGCAACATCTACAGGAGCACAAGGAAATGATTGTTTTTTAACATTATATATTTTCAACAATCAATCATCAAAAGACCCAATAAAGATAATAACACAAATTCCAATTTCTATAAAATTTACATCAATTGAATGGACATCATATGGTCAAGAAACTGAAGAACATGCATTAGGAATTGTAATAGGAGGTCATCCTGATGGTTCAATTAGTTTATGGGATATTACACAAATATTATCAAATGCTAATGATGCTTCACAACAAACTGATTATGGTTGTATTTATAATAAACAATTATTATCTTCTTCTATTAATGTTATTTCTATTAATGAAAAACCACATTTATTTGCTGTTGGTAGTAATCAAGTTTCTATTTTATCAATTGATAAAAATTATAATTGTTCTATTGCTATGAATTGTGATGCTCCTAATGAAGGAGGACAATTTTGTTCTTTAGATTGGAATTCTAATGTAAATCATATTTTAGCATCAGCTACTAATACTGGAATGACTTATATTTATGATATGAAAAAAAAAAGATTATTTTTATCAATTTTAGATCAATCAATTTCAAATAATTTAAATACTCAAATTGCATGGTATAGTGATGGAGCACAAATAATAATTGCTTATGATGATAATGAATATAATTATATGCTTCAATATCATATGAAACAACCAAATGCTCCTTGTGCTATGTATCAAAATGGACATAATAATTCTATTATTTCAATATCTAAAAATTTATTTGATAAGAATTTTATGCTTACTTTAGGAAGAGATAATGTTGTTACTTGTTGGAATTTAAAAAGTAAAAAACCTATTTGTAAAGTTCCTATTAAAGTAAATGCTAGTCAAGTTATGTGGTGTAATAAAATTAAAGATTGCTTTATTTATGTTGGATTTAATCAACAATTATATTATGATAGAATTAATTTTGTAGATAATACTATTAATGAAGGACAATTTATGATTCCTGTTTGGATGTATCCTACTGCTGGAGTTAATTTTGCTTTTGGAGGAAAATTATTTAAATTTTCAAAAAATGAAAATAATATAATTCATGTTTCGAAATTAAAAGGTAATTTAAATTTAATTGAAAAAATAAAAAATTTCTTTAATAAATATGAACAAAATGATTTAATATCAATATTAGATGAGAAAATAAATGAAAATATAAAAGATGGAAAACATACAAATATGTCATTTTTTTGGGTTTGTTTAAAAGGAATTTATATAAATGATGAAAAACTTCTTTTTAAAGAAATGGGACTTGATAAAGAAGAAATAGGAAATGAAGTTTTATCAGCTTTAGGTAAAAAGAAAAAAAAAGAAAATATTCCACATACATTTACACAAACAATTGAAGATGATGAAAATGTAGAACAAATTTTTGATGAGGAACCAATTCAAAGAAAAGATTCTCCAATAAATAAAATTGAAACAGAACAACCAAATACAATAACAGAAAATAAAGTAAGAAATATAAATTGGAATGTTGGAAATGAAAAATTAGTAAAGAAAAGTTTATTAATTGGAGATTTGGAAAGTGCAGTTGAATTATTATTTAAAAATGAAAGATATTCAGAAGCTTTATTAGTTGCTTCAATGCAACCTGAATTATTTGAAAAAGCTAAAGAAAATTATTTTAAAAATAATGGTGATTTATTTGTTAAAAGTTTTTTCCCTGCAATTATTAATAGAAATTTTGAAATGTTATTTGAATATAATTTACGTGATTGGAAAGAATATTTATTATATGCAAAAACATATTTAAATCAAAATGATTTCCAACAATTTGCTGAAAAATTAGGTGATAAATTATCTACTTTTCCTGATATTTATCCTGCTTTAACTTCTTATATTCTTTCTGGGAAAATTGATAAATTATTAGATTTATTATATTCTAATTATCAAAAAGAATTAGATAAAGAAGTTGATAAAAATGAATTATTACAAAATACATATCAATATATTATTTTAACATATAAAATTTTAATTGGTGATTCAAGAGGATTTTCAAATTTAAATGCTAATAAAGTTTTATATGAATATTGTTTATTATTAATAAGAGAAGGATTAAATTTAGAAGCAGGAAAATGTTTAAATTCAATAAGAGGAAATAATAATACTCAAATTGAAGAATTATATGATAGATTATATTATAATTGTGAAGAAGAATTAGGAAGGAAATTTACAAAACCAAATAATCCATATAATATAATAATAATAAGACCAAAAAATCAAAATATAAAAGGTAAAAATCAAATGGTTCATAATAAACTACAAAACCCAATAAATCCTCAAATAGTTCAACCTCAAAATGTAAATCGTAATCAATTAAATCCACAAAATCAATTCCATCGTCCCCAATTCCAACCTCAATATCCTCAAAATAGAAACATTCAATCTAATCCTCCATTTAATCAAAATAAGCCAAATGTAATAAATAAACCACCTAAAATAATGCATCAAAATGAGCATAATAAACCATTTTCAAATAATCCAATTCAAGATCAAAATAAAATCCAAGAAGAAAATCAAATGAATAATACAAATACTCAAACTCAAAATACTCAAAATCAACCATTATTTGATTTTAGTGGTGAGAATAAAGGACAACAAAGAATAACAAAACCACCACCAATTAAACCAATTAATCAAAGAAGAATAAATAATCCACCACAACCACATTTTCCACAACAAAATATTCAAAGAACACAAAATCAAAATGATAATAAAAATATTAGTAATAGTGGAAATATTAGTAATGTACCTCATTTTGGAAATAATAATATTGATAAAGGAAATTCTTTTCAAAATAATCCTCAATTCCCTAATCAAAATACACAAAATGAACAAGAAGAAATTCCCATGAGTAATGATGAACAAAATATTTATAATTATTTTGAAAATATTGTTAATGTTTATAATAATGTTTATCCTGATGAAAATAAAAGAAGAGATTTTGAAAGTAAAATTGTTGTTTTATTAGGTAAGTTAAAGAAACATGAAATAAAACATAATTTAATGAAATTATTAGAAGAATTTATAATGTTAAATGATAAAAATGATATTAAGAGTTTAAGGAGAATTTATATGAGAATTCAATCTTGTGATTGGGATAAAAATAAAAGTTGGATGCCTTTATTAGAAAGATTAATAAATATGAAAAGAAATTAAATAAAGATTTGTTTTCATAAAATAAACTAATTTAAATGATATTTAGTTATGATTAAATTAAAAAAAAAATTCTTTATTAATTTATTTTTGACCTGGTTTCTTTTTTATAATTGAATTTCCAGTCTTTTTCTTTTTACCAATTTCATTTTGAGCGTTTGATTCTAGAAAATTATCTAATAAAGAATATTTTCCTGAATGTCTTACTCTAATTGTTTCTCCTTCTATTTTAATCATTACTTTGAGACTTCCATATTCATAATTATTTGGTGATGTTTTTTTAAATTGAATTTTAGGAATATTTCTCTTTGAATAAAAATATGATAAATAATGCTCTAATTTTATATCATTATCATCTGGTTTATTTGTTATTATATTTTCAAAATTGTTTTTTCTTTCATTTGATTCTATTTTTTCTTTTATATTTTGATTTTCTTTATTATTTATTTCTTGGTTTTTTAAATTGAATTTTTCTAAAATTTCATTCGCATTTTTTCTTTCTTCTTCAGTTGAATTTTTTTCATTTAATAAATTATTTAATGAGCCTAATTTATTTATAATATTTTTTAAAGCTTCAATTAATAATTTTTTTTCATTTACTTTTTTTTCTTTTAATTCTAAATTTTTCGATTCAATATTTACATTATCATAAGAATATCCAAATAATTCCTTAAATAAATCAATTTCATGATTTTTGAAAGGAATATTTTTCTCTTTTAAATTACTATTTTCATTTCTATTTATATTTACAGTAATATAATTTCTCATTTCATAATTATCAAATTTTTCATTTAATGCATTATTTTTTTTCTTAATATTTCTATACATTTCATTATATTTCATTAAGATATCTTTTAATTTTTTATTTTTATCACAAGTTTTTTTAATTCTATCATAATACATTTCTTGATAATTAATTAATTGATTAATAATATTTTTTGTATGATTTAACATATTATTTACATCAGATATATTATTAAGACTATTTAAAGGTTTTTTTTCTTTAAATATTTTAATAAACTCAATAAAATCATTATCATTTTTTTTCTCTTCATTATCAATATCATTATCAATAAAACTATTTTCTTTTAAAGTATATTCATCTTCTTCTTCTTTTTCAATAAAAAGATTTTTTTTATCAGCAGAAATTTCTTTAATATTTTTTTTCTGTAAAGATTTTTGTAAAAATTTCCTATGTTGAGGAGAAGCAGAAGCATTTCTATTTTTTTTATGATTTGTAATAGAAGAAACAGGTCTTTTAATTTTTGCAAAAGTTGGTGATTTATTTTCAGTATTAGAATTTGAATTAGATATATTATTGTTATTAATATCTTTAAGAAAATTTTTATTAAATTTTGAAGAAATATTTTTTGGACTTGATGTAATTTTTTCAATTGAATTTATTGATTTTTGAACTTGATTTTCATTTTTTTTTGAATTATCAATACTTTTATCTATAAATTGTAATGTTGCATGAACATTTATTTTTAAATTTATATTTGTATTTGAATTACCAAATAATACTCTTTTTGTTGAATCTGACATTGTTATTGTACATAATTTTTCTATTGATGTTATCTTTTTAACTATTGAATTATGAGGTATTATAAAATCTGATATTCCTATTAAAGAATCATTTTTTGTTACTTTAATTGAATATTTTAAATCCTTTTTTTTCAAAAAGGCTTTATGGATTATTTGATTTCTTGTATTATACTATTAAGAAATAAATATATTTTATTTTTACATTTATTTGGTCTTCAAAATTTTTTTGATCAGAAGAAAATATAAATCCAAATGTACTATAGTCAAATGTATTCGGTTGAAAATCTATTATTTCAAGTGTTATTATTATATAAGACATAGTATATTCTTTTTTGAATATTATTCTTATTTTTTTATTTTTTAATTATTTTAGATTTAATAATAATTTAATTTTTTTAATTTAAAATTTTTTTAATTTATTTATTTAAAAATGAATAATCTATTACTAAAATCAAAAACAGAATTAAAATTAGATAAATTTTCTGTAAATAAAAGCTTTTTTGGATTTCTTTCTTCAGAAATTTTACCAATATCAATCACATTATATAAAACAGATTTTTTTTTATTATTAAGTGATTCATCAATAATAATATATGATACAAAAAATAATCAAAAGAAATATGAAATAAATGATTGTATTTCATATTCACCTTCTCAAATAGAAATTTTATTTTATAATAATAATAAAATAAAAAAAGATTATATTTTAATTTTATGTGAAACAAAATTAGTAGTTTTAAATTCATTTAAATATACAATAGAATATGAATATGAATTAAATGAAAAAGCAAATTTTATGAAAATTCATTCAGTAGATGATTTATATTTAATTGTCGTTATTCATAAAGAAAAAATTTCATTTCATAATATAGTAAAAAGTACAAAATATAATTGTGGATTTTCATTTTATTTATATTATGAATTATATACTGAAAAAAGAGGTAATATTTTCAGTAGAGATATTTTACTTTATGATAATTTAGTTGCTTTAGAAACTGAAAATAATTTTGAATTTTCTACTTTTAATACTAAATCAACTAATCAAAATAAAACTTTAATCTTTAATAAAAAAATAAGTTTTTCAAATGATTTTTTAACATCAAATGAATTATCAATGTTATCTCAAAATTTAAATAGTTTAAAAGTTTTAAAAAATAAAGAATTAAATTATTATAAAATATCACAAATATCATATTCTTCATTATCAAATTTATTCTTTTTCTGTTTTATAAATAAACTTTTAGTAATACAAAGTTTTTATGATCCAAAAATTCAAAAATTTACATCAATAGAAAATAAATTAACAATAGTTGACAGAATGATAAAACCAAATGTAATTTTATTTTCAAAAGTAATAGAACCATATTTTTTTTTAATATGTGAATCAAGATTATATATTTATTTAGTATTAGATATTAATAGATGTATAGATACATGTGAAATTGATATGAGTTATAATTTTATTTTTTATAAACCAACTTCACTTTTAAAAAATTTAAATTTATTAAATTTTGAATATGATTTAATTCAATATAATGATGTTTTTCTTATTAATGAAATGAAAAAAAATCCAAATTCTTCTCCTTTAACTTCATCTAGACCTATGGTTTTTATTTATAATAATATTGAACATACTATTAATTGGATTTATTTATGTGATATAAATAAACAATTGAAACAATTAAAAATTATAAATGCAATTTTTGCTTCTAAATATTTGGCTACATTTTCTTCAAAACAAAACTTAACAATTTTGGAAAATAATGATATATTTAATGGAAATTTAATTAAAGCAAATGAAAAATTTGTTTTATTTAAATGTTTAGAAATTTTTTATACTGAAATTAGTAAAAATAAATTTGATAATGCAATAAATATTGTTGTAGAAAATAAATTAAATTATATCTTTATTTTTATATTATTAGGAAATATTATTAAAAGTAAAATTTTAAAACTTTTAATTGAATATTATTTAAAATATTATCTTAGTAAATATATTGAAATGTTTTTAGATAATGATGTTGATTTTGGTGAATTAAAAGAAAAAAGTATGGAGGAAATTGATAAAGAATTTAAAAAACAAAATGAGTATATTTTATCATTAATTAAAAATGTTAGAATAAAATCAATTTCAGATTTACCATTTTATATAAAGAAGTTTCTAAATAAATTCATTGAAAAGAGAAATGTATTAAAATTAAAAATTCCTAAAAATGAAAGAAGAAAAATTTCTTTTGAAACTATTGTTAAAATATTTTCTATAATTAAAAATACTAAAGAAGAATATTTATCAGATATTGAAAATTTTGACATTTTTTCAGAATTAAATGATGGATTTATAAAAGAAAAATTAAGTGAAGAAATCATTGATTTTTGTTTATGTGAAAACATAATATTTTTATTAAATTATTATGCATATAAAATAAGTAAACAAGAGCAATTTTCAAAAAATTTAACCCAAATGATAAAAGGTTCATATAATATTTTAGATAATGAAATAATAATAATATTAAATGAAATGAAATTAGATGAAGAAATATTATTATATTATTATTGTAAAGAAAATTATGATAAATGTATAACAAGTATAATTGAAATATATAATGAAATTGATGATGAAAAAGATATAGACATTCATCAAAATTATGAAATTGGAAAAGATAATTTAACTTCAAACATTTCATTAACAAGTGATGATTCGGATGATGGTAATAAATCAAATGATTCAAATAATGATAAAAATAATAAAAATTTATTTACAAAAAAAATAGAAAGTACAAAAGAAAAATGGTTAGATACATATATAAATTTAATATGTAAAATATCAAAAAAATTATCTCAATTTGAATTTGAATCATATTTAAAATGGGCATTGGAAAAAAATAGTTTAAGAACAATTGATTTTTTATTTTTAAATAAAAAAATATCAAATACAAAATTAGATGAAAATTTTATTAAATTATTAAAATCATATGGGGTTGATCCAATAATATATTATTTAGAAAAATTTTCTCATTTAGAAGGAAATGAGGCAGAATCAAATGAAATGATAAATTTATATGTTATTAAAATTAAATTATTAAGTGAACAAAATCAAGAAAATGAAGATTTTAAAAATAATATTTTAAAAACTAGAAATGAATTAGCAAGTTTTTTAATCAAAAATCAAAATTATAATATAAGTCATGCTTATGATAAAATTATTCAAATTCCTTTTTGTCAAAGAGAAATTGGAATTGTTTTAATTAAACAATCAAATTATGAAGAAGGTATTCCTAAAATTTTTATTGATGATGAAGATTCTATTACTAAATCTTTTGAAAATTCTATGAAAATTATTTTATTATTAGTTGAAAATATACCTGAATTTGATTTGATTTTTATTCTTATTAAAAAATTAAAAAATTTTCCTTTTATTAATAAAGAACAAGTTCTTGAAGATTTAATAATAAAAATTTTAGAAAAAATTCAAAATAGAAGTAATTTAATAATCAAATTATTAGCAACAGATATTTTTGATGATTTAGATTCTTTTCGTTTAACTGAATATTTTGTTACTTTAATGAATTATATTCAAGGAACAAAAGAAAAATATAAAATTGAAGGTTCCTTAATGGAAAATAAAATTTTAAGTGAATTAAGTAAATTATATGATTTACAAAGTAATTATTATGAAATTAATGAAAAAACTATTTGTAGTCAATGTAAAGAAAAAATTGTTAAAAATCCTCCAATTATGTATAAAAATAAAGAAAAAAAAGATAATTATGTAAATAGAGGAGTTATTGGAAATGATTATAAAATTTATCATGAAGAATGCTATGATTATATGATTAATAATGGAATTCAAGGATAATGTAATATTGTTTTTTATTTATAATATTATATTAAATTTTATATAAATTAAAATAATTATTCAATTTAATTAACTTATATTTTAAAAATAAATAATTAAAAATAAAATGATTAAAAAACAAAAAGATTTAGGAAAAAAATTGTTAGAAAACAGTTTCGAAAATAAAATAACTAAATATCATCAAATTAAAGATTTTAAAAACAAATCACAAAATAATAATAAGACTGGAAAAAAATTATTAGGAAATGATAAATCATCATCAAATTATTCAAAAATTTTAAATAGGAGTTTTTTAGTTAAATCATCTAAGAATTTTAATTCAAATATTCACAATATATTTTTTGAAAATGAAAATAAAGCAGAAATAAAAGTTTTAAATAATAGAAGAAAATTAGAAATAACATATTTATGTAAAGAAAGAGCAAGATTACAAAAAGTATTATCTTTAACGAAAGATATAACTTCTTTAAGATTAATATCACAAAGAATAACAAATTTAAATAAAAAACTATTAAAATTAATCAAAATTAAAGAAAATACTGATTCAAAATCAGAAAAACCAAAAATAAAAGTAAAAAAAATATTAAAAAATAATTTTACTGATTCAGAAAAAGAAAATAGTGAATATTCAGAAAATGAATATAAATCTGATATTCCATTATTAAAAAAAATAAAAAAAGTAAATAACTATTTAAAAATAAATGATATAATACAAATTGGAAAAGTAATAGATTTACATACAAATATTGTAACAATAAAAGATAAACCATCATATATTTATCAAAGAGAAAAAGAACCTTCATTATTTAATCCAAGTATTGATTTATCTAATGAAAAAAGAAAATTAGGAATTACTACAATTTTCAATAGATCATTTCGTCCAATTGGTTTTACTCATAAATCATATTTAGAAAATGAAAAAAAAGATATTTTACAAAATACTTTTGATGATATTTTTTATAATATTGAAGATAAATCGAAAAGAAAAAATTCAAGTATTTCTGCATCAATAAAAAAATCAAATGAAAAAAATGATATTTCTCAAAGAAAAACTGCAACTTGTTCTGCAAGATCAAAACAAAAAAAACCAAAAGTTACTTTAGTTTTAGGAAATAAACAAAAAAAAAAATTAAATTTATCTGATTATATAAATAATGATGATTTAAATAATAGTACTAGTAAAATAAATATAAATACATTAAATAATAATAATAGTAAATTAGATCTTTCAGATAATAGAAGTAATAGTTTTATTAAAAGTAAAATAAATCAAATATTAAATGATTCTTATATTATAAAAGATTCAATTGAACAAAAAATACAAAAAGAAGAAAAACCAAAAAAAAAAAATGATAATATTTTATTAAAATTAGCAAATAAAATAAAACCAAAAACATCAATAATAAAAAAGAATAAAAAAATTATATCTCAAGAAAATGAATATGTTAAAAGATTAAAATTAATTCCTAAATCATGTAAAGAAGAATATAGAGAATGTTTTAAAAAGATATTATATGAAGATAGAATATTAAATCATCCTCAAAAAAAAGATGTAAATATAATAAATGAAAAAATGCAATTTTTAAAAGAATTAAAAAATATTAAAGAAGAAGCTCAAAAAACAATGTTTATTTTAAGAGAAAATATTTTAACTGGAAGAGAAGATAAAGATGTTTTTAAAGAAGAAAAAATTTATGGTAATTATGGTAATATAACAGGATTGGAATATTTAATTAGAAAAAAAACAGTTTTATATAATAAAAAAAAAATAAATGGGGCATATAATCCAAAAGATAAACCTTTAGTTATAAATTATCCTATTTAATATTTTTAATATTACATTTTAGTACATTTTTAAATAGATATAATTTTTGTAAATAATTAAATTATATAAAGGTAAATTTTTGAATATATAAATATTTATTATTCTTTTAATTCATTTTCATCAAAAGGAATATAAACTTTTTCAGAGGATTCAATAACAGATGATATTTCTTTAATAATTGTTTCACTTAAATTATATTTTTCTCCATAATAAAAAATTATATTTGCTTGAATTTGACAATCTAAAAATAAATCAGACATATTTTGAGTAATTGATAATAAAGTAGTAAATATTATATTATTAATTCTTTTATTTTTGTCTTTTTCATTTTCTCTATCAACTGCAATTGTACTTATACTTTTTTCTAATTCTTCATCTAACACATAATTAATATATAAAATCCAAAATTCTTTTTTTTTAAATATTTCTAAATTATCTATATATTTTATTAAATATATTTTTTCTTTATTCTTTGAATTAAGAAAATAATATGTTTGACTCATTATTATAATATAACGAATACATTCTATATCATTATCATTTTCTGATTTTTTAACTATAAATTGAATAATTTTACCTAATTGTTTAAAACCATTTAATTTTAATTCTAGATCACCATATACTCTTTTTTTATTTAAAATTGATAATAAAACAAATCTATATTTTCTATTTTCTAATTTATCAAATAAATCTTTATATTCATTATCTTTAAATATTTGATTATTATAAATTAAATCAATATATTTTTTTAAAAAATTATTTTCTTCTTCATTTTCATCATATGATGAAGCAATAAATTTGAAATTTTTTTTTAAGCATGAAACAATTAAATTATATTGTTTTTGAGAATTAGATTTTTTATTTTGAAAATCTTGTTTCAAAATCTCACATTCATATGGAATAAATACAATATCATTTATATATTTAATTCCTCCTGGAATTTCAGCTTCAATTGGAAAAGTATCTGCTAATAATCCAATTTTATTATGTTTTTTATCAAAAATTGCTTTTTCTCTTTCATATTTATTTTTGATTGATGATGAAAATATTTTTAAATTTTGAATCAGAATTTTAACTCTTTTTTTTGATTTATTATTAATTATTTTTATATTTTTTTTTACACACGTTTTAACATCTAATTTTAATGCATTTATATTATTTATTTTATTAATATATAATTTTTCGTTTTGTTTTGCATTATTTATTAAATTATTAAATTCATTATTATTTGGTATTTCTTCTTCAATATTTTTATTGTTAATGAAATAATTAATTAAGTAATTTTCAACACTCTTTAAACTTTCATTATATTTTTTTTTTATAGTATTTAATTCTTCTATTTCTTTATTATATTCATTTTCTAATACAATAATATCATCAATATTTTTCCTTAAATCATTTATTAAATCATTTGATTCAAAATAAAGAGATAATTTTAATGTTGATATATGCTCATCAAATATATCTTTTAAAATTGATATTATTTCAATTCCAAAAGAAAAAATAATATCTTCATATTGATGTAATTTATTCTTATTATTATATTTTTCTAACATAGATTGGATTTTTTTTGAATAATCATTAGATATTGATAAATAATTATTATATAATTCAATACAATTACTATAAATATCATCTTTAATTTTTATTCTATTTTCTAATAATTTTCCAAAATTAATAAATAAGTTTTCTCCATTTTTTGTTATATTATTCATTTTAAATTTAATAATAATAATAATAAATGATAGTATTAGATTTTTATGGTGAAAAAGAAACAATTGAAAATCCACCAGAAGATTTTAATGATTTAAAAAAAATAATAGCAGAAAAATTTTTATTTCAAAAAGAAGATGTAGATGAATTAATTTTTTATGATGGAACTCAAGAAATAAAAAATCAAAATGACTATTCAACATCAATAAAAAAAAACGGAATAACAATAAAAATTGATATATCTCAAAATAGTAAATTATACAAAATAACAGAAGAAAATATAAAAAATGAAAATTCAAAAATTGAAAATAAAAAAATAGAAAATGAAAAAATAGAAAATCAAAATCAAAAAATAGAAGAAAACAAAAATAAAGAAATAGCAATTCATAATAATGTACAATGTGATGGATGTAAATGTAAACCAATAAAAGGAATAAGATATAAATGTACAATTTGTCCTAATTTTGATTATTGTGAAAAATGTGAGAAAAAATATTCAGAAAAACATGGACATCCATTTTTAAAAATTAGAAAACCAAATCAACAAAACTATCCCACTCATTCAAATCCTAATTTTCCTATAAATAATCCTTTTAATTTTTTTCCTTTTTGTTCTCCTCAATTTCCTAATCAAAGATTTCCTCATCATAGATTTCCTTTTTATGGAGGACCTAATCACTTCTGTTAATTATAATAATATTATTTATTTTTTATGATATATTTTATTATTTTTTAACAATGTTTTAAATTAATTAATTAAAATTATTTTTTTTCATATTTTACAATTAATAATTAATTTAAAAATATTAATACTAAAAAAATTTTTTCTTTTTTAGATTAAATTTATTTATGAATAATAGTCCTAAATTTTCTTTATATACACCAAATAGTATTGAAAGAACTAATAATTCATTTTGTAAAAATTATTCTTTTTATTCCCCAAAAAATTTAATGATGAATGTAAATTATTTAATGTCAAATTCAAAAACTAATCAAAAAATTTCGAATATAAAATTTTTTACATCAACATCAACACAAAAACAAGATACTCTTTTTTTAGGAAATAAAATTAATAGAGAATTAACAGTATCTCCTTTATCAAATTCGAAAAACAAAGAGAATAATACAATAAAATTAAAAATGTTAAACCATGAAATTTTTCATAGTTATTCACATACAAAGCCAACAACAATAACAAATCATAGTTCAATTGATTTAAATGGAAATAATCAATTTTTAAATACAAATATTAATAATAATAATTCTAATATTCATATTGGAAGTGTTAAAAAAAATTTAATGAATACATTACAAAAAGAAAATTTTAAAGAAGATGAAGAAATTGATTTAGAAAAAATGATTGATTATATTATTTCAAGTACTAAACATTATAATAAAAATTATCATTTTTATGATAAAGATAATAATATTGAATTAAATGAAGATTGTATTGATATAAATAAAGAAAATATTAATAATAATAATTTAGAAGATAAAAAAGATATTAATGAAATTAATTATCATAGTTGTAAATGTAGGAAAATTGGTTGTTCAAAATATTCTTGTAGTTGTCTTCGTGGTGGATTGAAATGTGGAAAATTTTGTAATTGCAAAAATTGCAATAATAAATAAATAAATTAAAATTCTTATTTTATAAATTAATTAATTATATGATAATTAAAGTTATTTATTAAATTATAAATATTAATATATATAAATAATTTTAATGATATTTTTTATATAGATTTGTATTCATATTTTTTTTAATTTATAGATTTAAACATTTTTTGGTTTTTATATTTTTTTTATTAAAATTTTAAATATATAATTAATTTTATTTAAATTTTTTTATATTTAAAAATCTATTATGGCTGTAAGAAAAAAAAAATTTATAATAAAAATAGATTAAATTTGTTATATTACAAAATAAACAAGGAAGAACTAGATTAAGTAAATGGTATATTCCTCTTCCAGATGAAGAAAAAATAAAAATTCAAAATGAAGTTTATAGAACAATAATATTAAGAGATATTAAAGAAAGTAGTATAATAGAAGTAAAAAATAATTTATTTAAAAAATATAGTATCGTAATTACAAAGTCGTATATAAAAAATATGCTTCATTATTTTTTTTAATGGGGATTGATAATGATGAAAATGAATTAGCTTCATTAGAATTAATTCATCTTTTTGTTGAAATTTTAGATAGATATTTTGGTTCAGTTTGTGAATTAGATGTTGTTTATAATTTTTATAAAGTTTATTCAGTTTTAGATGAATTAATTATTGGAGGTGAATTAATTGAAACTTCTAGAATGAATATTCTGAAAAAACAAAGAGAAATTGAGTTTTATGAATAGTTTAAATATATGTTTTTAAAAAAATATTTTTTAAAAAAAAATTAAATAAAAATTAAATAATTTATATTAAACCCTTTTGACTTAGATTTTGACTTTGTTTAATTTGTTTATTCATTTTCAATAAAAAATAAGAAATAATTCCCTTAACAATAAAATTGATAAAACTAAAACCATAAATTAATTCTTTATACATAGATAAATAACCATCTGAAATAGAATAAGTACCAAAATGTGCAAATAACCAAATTAAATCAATGATTTCTGTTATAATAAAATAATAAAAAGAATATTTTAAATAAATTGGATTATAATAACCATTAAAAAAATACATAAGAATCAAAGCAAAACAACCCATAAAATTAATTAAATCATTCCTATCTAATACATTATTAAAAAAACTCAAAAATAAACTTATCATAATTAAAATATAAGTTGCATTTTCCCATTCAATTTTATCATAATAATTTTGAGTATCATTTTCTTTTAATCTATCAATAGTTAAAATATTATTTCCACTTTTAAAAGGACTTTGTGGATTTTTAATATTATGACTAAATCTTTGACTATCATTTAAAGGATTATGCATAACTGATTTTCTAATTCCATAATCCATATTTTCAACATCTTCAGCAATTTCTAAAATATTATTTTCATTATTATTAAAATTATTTAAATAATGTATTCCACCACTCATAATAATACCAAAAGGTTTATCATAATAATTATTAAATTTATTTAAAATATCTAAAATATTATTAGTTTGAGTAAGTTCATTTTTTGTTTTATTTAATAATGCTTTAAAATAATCAATTACATTATATACATAATGTAATTTTATTCTAATTCTTCCAATTGTTTCATCATTTGAATCTTTTATTGGATAATAATCTTCAACTCTTTGTTGATCATCACTTAAATTTTCAAGTATAAAATCAATTTTACCTAAAGTTTTAGATAATGCAAGATTTTTTTTTAATAATTCAATATGTAATACTTTATTTCTTTGTTTTAAATCAAAATTAAAATTTTCATTCCATATAATTCTTGGCAATGAAATTTTACCAATTTGACTTATTTTATTTTCTGTATCATCACAATATAATTTTATAAAATATTCTCCATTTAAATCTTCTAATTCTATAATTTCAAAAATTGTTATTCCTAAACTAATTTTATTTGTTTTTGCTTTTGAATGTTTTTGTATTTGATCTTCATATTCTGAGATGTTATATTCAAAATTTTGTTTTTGTTGATTTAATACATTATTTCTTATTTTCATTCCTTCTTCTAAAATTATATAATCTTTTAAAAAATCAGAAATTTGAATTTGTTCTTCAAATGGATGTTTTATTAAAGTAAAAACTTGATTTTGATAATCTTCATTAAAATCATATTCTCCCCAATTATATTTTGATTTTGTTTTATTATAATATTCTTGAAGATGATTTTTTGAAATTTGGTCTTGGAAATTTAATTGTAATTCATTTTCTAATTCTGATATAAGAATATTTATTTTATTTCTAACATCTTTTCTTTGTTGATATGACATTGATTCATTAATTGAAGTTCCATATCTTCTATTTAATTTATTTCTTTCTAATTCATCGGATATTGATTTTACAATTTGATCTATGTCTAAGTTTTTAGATGTCATTAATATTTTTTTAATAAATTTTTATTTGAAAATATTATTGTTTTAATCTTATTATTAATTTTTTTTGCTTTAAATTTTTTATTTTTTTTTTTTAAAAATAAAAAATTAATGTTGAAAACATTCAATAGGAAACATTTAATCAAAGATAATTTACAAAAGCAAAGAAATAAATTTTCAATTTCAATATATTCAAATCCATTTAATATCAATTTCCCTTTTGAAGGAAATAAAATAAACCATAATCAAATATTATCAAATTATAAAAGAACAAGTGAAAAAATTCAAAATATGTATACAAATATAAGTTATTCAAATAATAAATTGAAAGTATCAAATATCTTATCAATTTTAAATTCAAATGATTCTCAAGGTAATCCATCAATTAATTATTCATTAAGAAATAATATTTTAATAAAACAAATAACAAAAAAATATAAATTACCCGCTAAAAATTCAAGAGAAAAATCATTTAATCATTTTAAAGAAACTAGTATTAAATCTAAAAATAGAAATGAATTTAGTAGAGATAAGCTAATAAATGAAAAAAATATAAAACAAATTAGAATTAATATCAAATCAAAATTAAATAAAAGAAGTACTTTTTCTTTTAGAAATGAAACAAAACAAAATATAAAATCAACTTCAAAAGATAAAATTGAACATAATAAAAATAAATCAATTATTAAAAAAGAAAATATTATAATTCATCAAAGAAAACCATCTATTTCATATAGGAATTTTTCAAATAAAAAAAAAGAAAAAATTTATAATATTCCAATCAATAAAATAATAAATAAAATACGTTCAAATAAAAATATTAAACAATTTTTTCCAAATAATAAAAAAAATAATATTCCAAATTTAAGAAAAAATTCAACAAGTAAAGAGAAAATAAAAGATTTAAGTATAGGAAAAGAAAGAAAAAAAACATATAGTAAAAACACAGAAAATACACAATATACAACATTTAAAAAAGAAAATATTAATTTAAGAAATATATTTGAAGATTTAAATAATTCAAATGAGGGAAATAATGAATTTGATAAATTACAAAATGATTTAGATTCTTTAATAAGAAAAATTGATTTCAATGATATTAATCATCATTTAAATATTTTTGAACAAGATGATAAAGATTATTTAAACTATAAAAAATACTTTAATAAAACTTTTGAAAATTGTTTACAAATAGATTATAATTAAATTCAAAAAATAATTTAAAATTTTAATAATATTTAATGATAATTATATGAAAAAAAAATATTCTTCATTTATAATTTTAAATATAATATTTAAAATATATAAATAATAATAAAAAAAAGAATCAATAATATAAAAATTATTAATTAGAAGATCTTAAAATACTATTTTCATTTACAGAATCATCATCTCCTTTCGAAGCAATTAATCTTTGATTACTTAAAGGATTAATAGTAATTTTATGAGTAGCATTTAATCCTCCTGCATATTCACAATTTAATTTTCCATTTTTAAAATTAACATTTATTCCATCAAATTTTCTTGTTACTGTTCCAGTTTCCAAATATTTTTCAATATATCCTTCTAGACTATTTAAATTATTATTTAAATCATATTTTTTATTTCCATTATATGTATATAAAGTATCTTTTATTCTATATGAATTATTTGGTTTTATTTCTAGTGAAAAATTACTATTTTGTTCTAATTTTATGTTATTTTTATTAAAGTTAAAATGGGAGATGTTATTATATTCTGTTTTAATACCTTTTTTTTTTATTTTTTTTGTTGTTTTTTTTAATTTTGGATTTTGAGTTTTATATAAAAATGAATTATTATTACTATTAATTTCTATTATATTTTTTAATTTTGAATTTTTTGGTGTTGATATTTTTTTTTCATCCTCAAATTCAGAATTTTTATTATAAATTAAACTTTTATTTATTGTTTTCAATAAATTTGAATTATTATCATTATTTTTTTCAAATATATTTGGATTTAAAGTTATTAAATTAAGATTCTTTTTAGATTTAATTGAATTACAATCATTTTTATTATATATGGTTCTTATTGAACTTAATGCTAAATCAAAATTCTTATTATTATATTTGAATTCATCTTTTGATTCTCTTTCAATTGATAATTTTGTTTTATCTTTATCTTCTGATTTATAACTTAATAAACTATATTGATAATTTTTTATTTGACTTTCAGCAATTTCTTTATTTTCAATTTTATTTATTTCAATTTTAGAATATTCATATGGTAAAATATTTGAATTATAATTTTCACTTATATATTTACTTATATCATTTGTTTCATATTTCTTATTTTTTAATTGAATTTCATTTTTTTCATCTTCATTAATTTCATTTGTTAAAATAATCTGAGTAAAATATTCTTTATTAAACTCAATAATTTTATCAAATTCATTTTTTAAATCAAAAAATTCTTTCCTTAATATTTCACTTTTCTTAACATTTGTAATTAATAAATCTTTAATAATAGTTAATTTTGATTGTTTTCTTTCAGTCTTTAAAAAAAGTCTTTGATTTTTTTCAGTTATTTCACTTCTTTCACTCATAAAACTAAAATTATTATCACTTACTAAACTACTTCTCATAGTATTTCCAATATTAAATTTTTGAATTGGAATTGGTAGAATATTTTTTATATTATTATTATTATTATTTTTTTTTATATTTATATTTGTTTTATTAACTATTTTTACTATTCCTTGATTAAATGTTCCTCCTATTGAAATTGACATTCCCATATTTCTTGAGCTTAATTTTATAGGAGAATTTCTTGAACTTGGATTTGGATTTTCTATTATTGTATTTTTTATATAATTTAATGTATTTGTTTGTATATTATTTGTTGTTATCATTTCATAATTTGTTGATAAAATTTCATCTATTATATTTAAAAGTGATTTTGTCATATTAATTAATGTTTTATTGTCAATTTTTAATTTTTCATATCCATTATTTAATAATTGATATGAAAAATAATATTGTAAATAATCATAAAAATAATTTATTGTAAATATTTTTAATTGATTATGCTCTGATATATTTTTTATTTTTTTATTTTCAATTTGTTCTTTAAAAATTTTATCCATATTATTTTTATAATTATTAAATATTGATTCATATTTTTCTTCTTTTTTTAATTTTAATGAATTTTTTATTAATAAATTCATTTCATTAAATAGATTATCTTTATTATGATCTTTAGAAAATTTAATTAAAATATCATTCAAATATTCATTTTGTAAAAATATATTTTCTTGAATTTTATCAATTTCAAAATTATTTTTTTGTTCTTTAACATTTTCCAATTCCAATTGAATTTTTTTATACAATTTCAAAATCTCTTCTTTAATCTCATCAGAATTATCTAAAAACAAATTATCTTTATTTTTCAATTTTTCAATAACCATATTTTTTTCTTTAATAACATTTAACAATTCTTCAACTTTCTCTTCCAAAACTTTTTTTTCTTCCTTGACTAAATTACACAATCCACAAAATTCATTATCATCTTCATCAAACAATTCCCCATTTTTCATTTTTAAAATTTTTAAATTAGCTTCTTCTAACTTTTTATTTAATTTATAAACCATTTGTTGTAATTGTTCATAAGAATATTTAATATTAACCTTAACATTATTTTTAATAGTTTTAACTCTTTGAGCAAATTGTAAACTTGAAATAGTTTCTTCAATATTATAAGAATGAGGAGAACAAGAAACAATTAAACTTGTTTTATAATTTCCACCTAAACTCTCTTTTAAAATTCTTGTTAATTTACTATCTCTATATGGTATGTGATCAGATTTTGATGTTAATGCATGTATTACATTTCCTAATGATGATAATGATAAATTTATTTTTTTTGCTTCTTCTAATGTTTCTCCTATTGCTCCTGTTTTTGATACTTTTTCACTTCCTGCTAAATCAACTAAATTTAATATTCCTTTTTTTAATAAATTTTCCTTTTTGAAACTTTGTGTTATTTCCATTATCATTATTGAATGAGAACGAGATGATGTTTGATTTAATTTTGTTTCTCCTACTTTTCTATTACTTTCAGCAATAATTGCATAATTTAAAAAATCTTCTATACTACTTAAATATACTTCACTTAATCCTTCTACATAAATTCCTCTTGTTGGATTTTCTTTTATATGTAAATTTTTTTCTCCTGTTAATAAATCATATATTACTTCTTTATATATTTGAAGAAAACTTAATTTAAATTGAAATGAAATATTTTGATCAGCATTTTCAACATAAGTAAAAATATCTTCTACAATTCTAGGAATTAAACCTTTATTTTCATTATCTTGAATATCATTCCCATACATTGTATAAGTTTTACCAGAACCACTTTGTCCATAAGCAAAAATTGTTCCATTATATCCTTCCATAACATCTTTTACAATTTCTTTTCCTACAATTTCATAAATATTTTTTTGTGAAGTATCATTTTTGAAAACTTTATCAAATTTATATAATTGATTATTATAATTTTCATTTTCATTTTTATGATTTTTTATTTTAACTATTTCATTTTCTAAAAATTCTGGTATTTCAAAACCTATATTTGATGATAGTAATTCTTGTTCTATTATATTTAATGGACGAAATCTAATGTAAACTCTTATATTTTTATTTTTTTCTTTTTCTGGTTTTTCTATTATATTTTTTATTGTTTCTTTATTTTGCTCTTTTATATTTTCAATTTCTGTTATGTTTGATTGTTTTCTTGAGATTTTTTCTTTTTTTTCATTTTGATTTTTTTCTGAGTCATTTCTAAATTTTTTTATTTGAGTTAAGTTTTCACTTTTTATTGAGAGATTTCTTGATATTTTTGTTTGATTTAAGTTTTCTATTTTTTCTGTTGCTAATGTTTTTGATGATGATATATTTGTAATTTTGTTTTTGAGTTTTTTTGTTTTTATTTGGGGTTTTTTTATTTGAGATTTTTTTTTTATTGGGATTTCTGATTTTGATGTTGGAATTTGAAGTTTGCTATTTCTTGATTCTATGTTATTTAATATATTTAAGGAGTTTCTTAGTTGATTTGCTTTTGAATTTTTGATTATACTATTATTTTTCATATCTGTTAAAATTTTGAAGTTTAATTTAATTAATTTTTCATAATTTAAGTAAATAATTACTTATTATTATTTTAAAAAATAAAATTAAATTAAATATAAAAAATAAATTAAACACTTTTAAATAATGGAAAAAATAGAATCAGAAAAAAATAAAAATGAAAAAGAAAAAGAAAAAGAAAAAAAAATAAATATAATCAAAGAAACAATTAAAAAATGTGTAATATATTCAAATGAACCAAATAAACCTCCATTTTCATTTAAAAGAAAAATTCAAAATGCATCAAATATAATAAAATTTAATTATTTAAAAAGATGCTTTAAAGAAAAATATCCAGAAAATTCAAAAATAAAACTTTATAACAAAGAATATGATTTAAGAAATGAAAATGAAAAAAATAATTTTGAATCTGATTTTAATAATATAATATTTTGTTCATATAGGAAAAATTATCCAAAACAAAAAAGTTATAAAAATAATGTAGAATATAATTCAGATTGTGGATGGGGATGTATGATTAGAAGTAGTCAAATGATGCTTGCAAAAGCAATTTATGAAATATTAATTTATGAAAAAAATAATAATGAAAATGCAATTTATAATACAATTTCTCTTTTTATGGATTTTCCATTTAATTTTAATGAAATTCCAAAAATTTTTCATAAATATAAAGAAAAAATACAAGAAGAAATTAATAAAATTAATAATGAAAATATTAATAATATTACAAATAATAATATTCAAATACAAAAAATTTATCCTCCTTTTTCAATACAAATTATTTGTTCAATTGGACAAATTTTAAATAAAACTTGTGGTGAATGGTTTAGTGATGTTAATATGCCTCATATTTTTAAAATTATAAATAGAAATATGAATATTTTTTCTAATTTTAAAATCTTACCTTTTCAAAGTTCAATTATTATTTCAAAAATTATTAAACATTGTTTTATAGAATCAAATGATGATAAATTAACAGAAGATCAATATTTTTTATTTAATGATAAAAAATATATTTTTAAAAATTATGGTTTGATTTTTGTCTCTGTTAGATTAGGAATAAGTACTATTGATAATAGTTATTATTCTTCAATTAAAAATTTATTTAATTGTAAAGAATGTATTGGATTTATAGGAGGAAAAAGTAATAGTGCTTCATATTTTATTGGTTGTGATGATATAAATATTTTATATTTAGATCCTCATTATGCAAAAAATGGTGTTATTCCTCCTTTAAATAATACAAATATTCAATCTTATATTGATAAAACACTTTTTCAATTACCTATTCAAAAATTACAACCTGCTTTTACAATTGGATTTTTAATTAAAAATTTAATTGATTTTAAAGATTTATATAAATATATGAATGATAATTGCAATAATGGAAATTCATGTTTCTTTTTCCAAGAAAATAAAATTAACTCAAATAATATAAATTCAGAACTAGAAAAAGAAATAATAAAAACAAAAGATGATTTCTAAATTAAAATATTTATAAAAAAAAATAATTATAATCATTATAATTAATTTAAAAAAAAAAAAAAACAAATAAAAAAAAATGTCATTCTTCGGTCTAACAGCCTTTGGTCCAGAATCCTTAGTAAAATCAACATTAGTAAACTCAGGATGTAAAAAATAATAAAATAAAAAAAAATTATATAATCCTTTAAATAGGTTTCAACTTATATTTTGACGACGACTACAAAAGAGGATATACAGAAGTTCAAAAAAAGCATGGTCAAGTAAAATTAAAAGACATGGCAGAATTAATGACATACACAATGGGATTTCCTCCATTAGAAGAAGAAGTAGCAACATTTGTTCAATTTTCAGGAAAACAAAATCCAGAAGATTCTCTTTCTTTTGAAGAATTAGTTAATACTTTAAATGTTATTAGAGAAAAATTAAATGAAACTGCCAAATTGAGTTGTCAATTTTCTTCTTATAATCATTTATCTTTAATGAATGAAATGCATAAAGCTAAAGAAGTTGATCCTAATGTTTATTTTAAAAGTCCTGCTTGTGCTGGAATGAATTATGGATTTTATCATTTTCAAGATAGAGATTTGAATAAAGAAAAATTCCCTAAGAGAAAATGTGATGAAACTAAATATCAGGAAAAATATATTATGAGTGGGTTTGGACAGTAAATTTTATTTTTTTTTTTTGGTTTTTTTTTTTAGATTTTTTTGATTTTATTTTTTTTAAGTTTTTTTTATTTTTTATTTTGGAAATTGTTTTTTATTATTTTTATAAGAAAAATTTTATGGGAAATTTTGCTTTGTTTTTTAAAGTTTTTTTTATTTTTTTAATTTATTTTTTATTCATTTGTTTTTAATTAAAGAATATTTATATATAAAAAAAATTTAAAATTATTTTTTTAGAATTTTTTATAAACTATATACTATATCTCCTTTTTTTATTTAAATCTTTTTCATCTAAATTATCATTTAAATTCTCTTCTTTAACATCTTCATCTTTATTATCTTCATCATTTATTTTTTTTTCTTCATCTTCATTTTCTTGGAAAAAAGAATTTATTTGTTTAGAAAGACTTAATTCAATTTCTTTTAATAATTTATCACTTGTTTCAAAATTATCTAATTCTTCTTTTTCAGCTCCAGAAATATCTTCATCATTAAAATTAATATTATCTAAATTAACATCATTTAATGTTTGAGTTAAAGCATTCATATCAATTTGATTTGCTTCTCCTTTTCTAATTTTACATAAAAGATACAAAATTAATTTATATTTTTTTTTATTTTGTCCTAAATTTTCTTTTAATAATAAATACTTTTTTAATATTGAAAGAACTTGTTCAGTTTTTTTTTTTTGCATAATTAAATTTTCTTTTTGTATTTTTAAAGTTTGAATTTCTTTTTGTTTTTTTATTTCTTCATCATTATAAAATAATTGTTTAATATCAAATTTCATAGATTTTTTTTTTAAGATTTCTTTTATTTGAAAAATTGAATCTTCATTAAATTTATCACCATAAATTTGAGCTGCAATAATTAAATAAATTAAAAAATTTTTTAAAGAAATTTCTTCTCCTTTAACAATACAAATATCAGAATTATTAGGAGATGCTAATTCAATATACATTATTTCAAATTTTTCAGTTAATATTAATTTTTTTGTAAGTAAAATTCTTCTATCTAATAAATTTTGTAAAAAAGTTTCTTCTAATTGATTAACTTCATCATTTACATTTTCATTAGTTATATTTTTATTATTTTTTTGTTGAATAATTTCAATTTTTTTCATTTCCATTTTTTTTTTTAATTCAATCATTAATTTAAATGATTCTTCTTTAAATTCCATTAAAGGAGATTTAATTCTAAATTTTTCAAATATATTTAACATAAATCTAATTCTTTTATTTGAAGATTTAGAAAATAATAAAAATTTATAAGCAGTTTCAAAAAATCTTTTTCTTTTTGGCCATAAAGCAGTTTCTTGTTGAATTCTTTTAAATAATAATTCAACTTTATCTTTTAAATCTTTAACTTCACCTTTTAATAATTGAAATTCAATTAATCCTTGAATAAATGAATAAATTAATCTACAATTTTCATTTTGATTTTCAATATATTCTTTATCTAACATTGAAAAATTAGTTTGATATTCTTTATATAAATTATAATTAACATTCATATTATCAATTTCTAAAAAGTAATTCATTTTACTTCTATATTCATTAAATTTTTCTTCAGAAATAACTAAATTAAGTAAATCTTCTTTAATATTCTCAATATTATTTTCAGATAATAAAATTTCTAAACATTGATTTTCTTCTAAACATTCAAAAAAAATTTTAACCATATTAAAAATTTGATCATCATTAATTTGATGAATAACAAAATGTAAAACTAAAGGAACATTGGCATTAATATTATAAATAGTTAAAAGATTTCTATAATTTAAAAGATATTGTAATTTAAATTCATAAGCTTTAGTTAAAGCATCTTTTTCATAAATGAAACTTAAATTTTTTATTTGATTATACATTTCATCTTTTATATTTCCACCCCAAACATTTTTCATCATTTCATGCCATTCTGGTGATACTGCTCTTATTATAAAAAATAATTCTCTAGATTTTAAATAGGGAAATATATAATTTTCTATTAAGTAATCTGGTAATTTCATTATTGCAGATTCCTTGTTTTTTTTTTCCATTTTTTTTTTTTTTATTTTTTTTTGTATTTTTATATGAATTTTAATTTTATGAATGTATTTTATTATTAATTGATTATTTTTTATTTTTTTTATTTTCTAAAGATTTTTATATAAAATATATACATTATTTGAAAATAAAAATAGTTAAGTTGTAAAATGGGAAGAGGCTTTAAAACCATTACATTTAATTTTGAAGATAACGGTATTGGATTTATAACTTTTTCAAAAGAATTTGATATTGTAATTGATTCTTTAAAAGATGAATTAGAAGATAATTTAGATGAAAATGATGTAATTGAAATTTATTCAACTGATGGAGAAAGAATAATGAATCAAACTCAATATAATCTTTATATAAACAATGAAGCTTTAACTGAATTAAAAATAATTGTAAAAAAAATTAATAAAATTGAACAAGAAAGATTAGAAAAAGAAAGATTAGAAAAAGAAAGAATAGAAAAAGAAAGATTAGAAAAAGAAAGATTAGAAAAAGAAAGAAAAGAAAAAGAAAGATTAGAAAAAGAAAGAAAAGAAAAAGAAAGATTAGAAAAAGAAAGATTGAAACAATTGGAAAAAGAAAAAAAAGAAAAAGAAAAATTAAAAAAAAAAGCAAATGAAAACACAACAAAAATATGTGATGAATTAAAAAGCAAATTATCTCTCTTAATGGAAAAAAAAATTTCAAAATTCTATAAAAAATTAGAAGAAAATAAAGAACAATCAAATTCAATGATTCAAAATTTAAATAATAAAATTATTGAATTTGAAAATAATAATAAAAACAAAAATAATTTATTGAATATAAAAATAAATAAAATATCTAATATTATAAATGAATTAAAACAAGAAGAAAAAGAATTAATTGAACAATCAAATAATACTGAAGTTATTGAATCATCATTAAAAAAATTAAAATTAAATTTTTCTAAGAATAATCAAATTCAAAAACAATTTAATAATTTTTCAAATCAATTTCAACAAGTTATTCAAAAATCAATGGATGATTTAAAAGAAGATACTAATAAACAAATTACAAATTATTCAAATTTTATATTAAATAAAAATTCAGACACTATGAGCGAATTTAATTCAATACAAGCAAAAATAAATGAACTTAAACATTATAAAAAAGAAAATAATTCACAATTTTTGAAAACAAATTCTTCAGGCACAAATAATAATAATTATTCAGATGAACAATCTTTTTTCCCTAATACTGATATAGAATATCAAATTAAAAATAACACTAATGTTTTTAAATATTCTGATATAATAAACAATTCAGAGAAGGTTGAAATTGAAATTAAATGTAAGAAAGAAAATTATCCTAAAAATTGTAAAATTAGACCTTTGAAAAATGCATCAAAAGAAATTAATTTTAAAGAATATACGTTTGATGATGAATTTCAAAAAAATATACCTAAAGTTGCAACATTGGAATTTGCAGTAGAAAAAAATAAAATTCTTTCTGGGAAATACAATATTCAATTTGGATTGTTTAAACCAAATCAAATATTAATTAAAAAATTCAATTATGAAATAGAAATAATACAATAAAGATATATCTTTTTATATAATTGAAATTATTATTATAATTATTTTTAAACCAAATTATCAATTTCTTCAATTGTTTTAGTTTTATATCTAGTTTGAATACCAGTAGTATTCCAAGAATTAACAAATTTATCTTCACCATAATTATAAAAATCTTTAAAGGCATCTAATAATAATTTTTTAGCATCTTCAATTAGATTTGGATTTTTATAAATACAAAATGAAATATAACCAGTAGATAAAGCAATACAAATTCTAATAAGAATAGTATACCATAATTCATTTCTTTTTTCACAACTAATAACTCTTTTGAATGAAGCAAAAAATCCTAATTTTTCATCATTAATATCAGGAAAAATCCAAATATTATATCCAAAAATATAAAAAAATAAATAGACAATAAATCTAATTGTAAATAAACCTATTAAAACAATTAATAAAATATAAGAAACCCACCAAACTCCTAATTTTACTTTATAAGGCCAAATTGGCATTAATGCATACATTAAAATAGCAAAAATAATTAAAAAGAGATAAAAATAAACCCATGATTGACTTTTATTTCTATTAATAATATAAAAAAAAGTATTATTAAATCTTAAAATTTCATTTTTATCATATTTTTTTGGATGATCCATTTCATTTAAATCATGATCTCTTCCACAATTACAATTAAATTCTTTTGCTAATTGCTCATAAGGAAGTAATTTTTTTATATTTTTTCTTTTATCACCTTCTACTCTTATTGCTTTTTGAATCATATTTAAAGATTTTAATTCTTGATATATTTTATTTATTGTTTCTTCTGGTTTTTTATTTATTATATTTGTTCCCATTATTTTATTCACTTCATTTAATGTTGTATCTAAATTTTTTAATAATGTCTCTTCAAAATTTTTTCCTTTGATATATTCACATCTAGTTCCATTAAAACCACATTCTTTTACTTCTAAACCTTTTTTTTCTAATGAATAAAATACATTTGACATTTCTTTCCATTTTCTTAATACCTCATTTTGAATTTCTTCTTGTGTTTTAGCTGTCATTTATATAAATGAATAAATAATTTAAATAATAAATATTTAAATAATTTTTAAATAATTAAAATAAAAATTTATTTTTTTATTTATATTAATTTTAAATATAAAATATTTAATATCTATCAAAATTAAATGAGTATAGAACAAAATGATAAAAATGATGTTTCCTTAGAAGAAATAAACCAAATAATAAAACCATATTTTTCCTCAGATCAATTTGATGATTTTCTCTTTAATTACATAGCAAATATGATATATATAGATCGTCCAGAAAATGAAAATGAATTAAAATCATTAATTGGAGATTATTTAAGTGACAGATTAAAATATCCAGAAGACAAAAAGAATCAAATTTGTAAAGATATAAATATAAAATTACATAAAAGTGGTATTAAAGGGAATAGAAAAGCAATTATAGCAGAAAAATTAAAATATCCAATTAAATTAATGGATGTTAATGTAGGTTCAAAAAATACAATAACTTCATTATCTTTTGATCCAAATGCTTTAACATTTCAAATGGATAAAATGTATGCTCAAGGAATAGTTCAATCAGAAAAAAAAATAGAATTTACATTTGATAAGAAAAAAATAAAAGAAATGGAAAAATTTATGGAAGAAAAAGAAAAAATGAGAGAATCAATTGAAGAAGTTACAATAAATCATGATAAAGATGAAAGTCATAAAGTTGATATAAATATTCCTTCATTTACTATTCATATTGGAGGAAAGACTTTAATTAAAGACGCAACTTTGAAAATTTCTTTTGGGAGAAGATATATTTTAATTGGAAGAAATGGAATTGGTAAAACTACTTTATTAAATCATATTATGAGAAAAGAAATTGATGGTATTCCTAAACATTTACAAATTGTTCATGTTGAACAAGAAACAATTTTAAATGATAATCCTTTATTAGATGAAATTTTATTATGTGATATTGAAAGAACAAAATTATTAAATGAAGTCAATGAAATAAATAAAAAATTATTAAATGAAAAAAAGGAAAATGAAATTAAAAAATTATCACAAAAATTAATAGAAGTTAATAAAAGATTACAAGATATTGATGCATCAGAAGCAGAAAATAAAGCCAAATTTGTATTATTAGGTTTAGGTTTTCATGAAGATGATTTTACAAAAAAAACAAAAGAATTTTCTGGAGGTTGGAGAGTAAGAATTTCATTAGCAAAAGCATTATTTGTAATGCCAGATTTACTTTTATTAGATGAGCCTACAAATCATTTAGATATGAATGCAGTAATGTGGTTAGAAGATTATTTAAATAATTGGCCATATACTTTAATAATAGTATCACATGCAAGAAATTTTATTGATAATATAGCAACAGATATTATTCATTTACAAAATCAAAAATTAACATATTATAAAGGAAATTATACTGATTTTGAAAAAACAAGAAATGATCAAATTAAATTAAATCACAGATTACATGAAGCACAAACAAGAAAAATAGAACATATACAAGAATTTATAGATAGATTTAAATATAAAGCATCAAGAGCATCATTAGTTCAAAGTAGAATAAAACAATTAAATAAAATGGAAATAGTAAAAGAAATATTAGATGATCCATCATGTATTTTTATCTTTCCAAAACCAGATAAAATTAATCCTCCAGTATTACGTTTAGATAAAGCAGATTTAGGTTATAATGGTAAGACAATACTAGAAAAAGTAAATTTAAATATTGATATGAATTCTCGTATTGCATTAGTAGGTGCAAATGGAAGTGGAAAAACAACATTATTAAAAGGATTAGATGGTAAAATTATTCCTATGAATGGATTATGTTATCGACATTCTAAATTACGTTTAGCTGTTTTTGCTCAACATCATATTGATCAATTAGATTTATATTTAAGTCCAGTTGAACAAATAAAAAAATTTTATCCTGATAATACAGATGAACAAATAAGGAATCATTTAGGAAAATTTGGTATTACTGGAAATTTATCATTAAGACCAAATTATTTATTAAGTGGTGGTCAAAAAAGTAGAGTTTGTCTTGCTTTGATTGTTATGAATAATCCACAAATTATTTTAATGGATGAACCTACTAATCATTTAGATTTAGATGCTATTAATGCTTTATCTATTGCACTTAATTCTTATGAAGGAGGATTACTTGTTGTTAGTCATGATCAAAATTTTGTTGAGATAGTTTGTAATCAAATATACATGATTGAAAATAAAAAGTGTAAACAATTTAGAGGAAGTTTTAATGATTATAGAAAATATTTGAGAAGTGCTTTAGAAAAGAATGGAGGGAAAAATATTCCTCATTTGAAATAGTTTTTTTTTTTTGAGTTTTTTTTTTTATATCGTTTGGTTTGATTATGCATATTTTTTATTCTCTTATTTTTTTTTTGTATGGAAATTAATTTAATCGTTTGTTGTATTAAAATTTATATTTTGATTATTTTGACTAACAAATTATATTTTTACATTTTTTTATTTATTTTGTTAATTAATATTCATTTTTTCATAATAAATATTAAAAAAGTAAATAATGAAATTATTTTTTGAAAATGGAAAAAAAAGAAAATTACATAATTCCAAACAGAAAAAATACTTCACCAATTCCAATAAATAATTTTCTTTCTTTAAAAAAATTAATACCTTTTGAAAATCATCCTTCAGCAAGAGGTTTAATGAAAAATGAACAAACAGAAAAATTACCTCAATCAATAACAATTCCATTAGAAAAAAATGATAATAAAGAAAATAAACAATCATCAGATTTTAAAATTATTTTAGAAAAAATAGATGAAAAAATTTATCAAAATGAAGTATATTTTCAAAAAAATGAAAATGAAGAAAATATTGAATATATTGATTATAATTCAATGAATAATAATAATAAAAAATCTGATTTTACAAAAGAAGAAGAAGATTTTGATAAAGATATTACTGATTCAATTATTAAAAAGGAAAAAGCCAAAATTATTATTAATAAATTTCAAAATTTTGTAAATATTAAAAAGACAGTTTAAATGAAATAAAAATATAATATTTTATTATAATTTGATAATATTTAATTTTTAAAATAATAATAGGTTTTATGTCATTGTTAATTAAAAAAAAATAATAATATGTGTAGTATTTTTATTATTAAATAATATAAAAATTATAAAATTTTTTATTATATTTTATTATTTTTTTAAAAAATTTATCGAATATTTAAAGTATGAGATTGATTTTTATAAATTTTTATTAAAGATGTTTAAAATCAATTTATGTAATCAAGATAATAATGAAACAATATTTTATAAAATATACAAAAATTATAAATTGATTAATCCAATTCAATTAGATTTTCAAAATGATATTATGAATAATAAATTGACTTTTAATATAAAAAAAAATAATAATAATGATTGTTTAGAAAATGATATACATCAAAATGAATTATATATTCTAAATCATAAGAAAGGAAGAGAAAAAAAAAAACCATCAAAAAAAATTCATTCAAGATATAATTGTGATAATATTAAAAGCAAAATTAAAACACATTTTCATTCATTTATAATAGGATTTTTAAATAAAATAGCAAAAGAGCAAAAATTAGAATTTCATTTTAAAAAAATTGGAACAAAAATAACAAAAAATATTACAATATCATTTAATAAAGAATTATTAGAAATGAAAATAAAAGATATAATTAAAAATGTTAGTAATAGATATTTTGATCAAACTTCAAATAAAAAAATTATAGAGTCAATTGAGGAATCAAATAATATAATAAATAAATATTTAAATATGACTTATATGGAAATGTATCAAAAAATATATTTAAGTTCAAAAAGTGAAATTTTCCAAAATGAACTCAATGATGATTCATTTGAAGGGCATTTAAAAAAAATCAAAAAATTATATGGAATAGCTTATTATGAAAAGTTTAATCTGATTGCAAATAATTTTGTTGATTATTTTATTAACAATAGAAAAAAGAAAAATATTAAAAGATTGGAAAAGGACAATAATACTTAATTTCTAAATTTAATATATTTTAAATAATTAAATTGAAAAAAATTCAAATATTAATTTTTTATTTTATAATAATTAATTAGTTTTTTTTAAAAATTTTTCTTTGAGTATTTTAAAGACATCATTTAATTTATTTTGATTTGATTGTTTAAATGAATTACATTTAGTTAAATTTGAGTTTTTTATTTTTTCTTTATTAGTATTATTTTCATATTGTATACTTTGAAATTGATTATCAATTATTGATAAATAAGAGTTAGATTGTATTTTTTGATTATTATTTATATTATTATAATTATTTATATTTTGAAAGTTTTGATAAGAATTATAACTTTTTAAAGTTAAATTATTATTATTAAGTCTATTATCAAGACTGAAATTTTTTAAATTCCTTTTACTTAATTTAAAATGTGATAAAAGAAAAGAATTTTTTTTTAACAATGAATTTCTATCTGTAATTTGATTTTTATATTTTATTATCTTTGATATAATTTGTTTTTTATTATTTTTTTCAGTATTATTCAAAGTTTTTTCATCATTATTTTTATATGAAATATTATTAATATTTTTTTGAGACGTATTTTGAGAGAGTATTCCAATTGAAGGTAAAACAATATTTGAAGAAGAATTTTTTTGAGGACTTTTATATGTACTTATATTATGTAAAGGTAAAAAATGAAATTTTTGTATTTTTAATTTTTTTTTTTGAATTTTCTGATTATTAATTTGTAAATATAAAAGTGAGTTATTAAGTTTATGATTTAATTCCTTAGTATTACCACTTTTTTTATCAATCATTTCTTTTTTCTTCATATTAATATAATTTCAAATAAAAAATAATAATAAAAAAAAACAAAAAACAAAAAATAAAAATTTAAAAAAAAATATAATAAAATAAAAGATAATTTAATCATTATCACAAAAATTATATATCATAATATATTTAATTAAATAGTCTTCAACCTTTTTACAGTTTTAAAAATCTTTTTCAAAATACAATGTTCAGAACCTAATTCAAAAAATCTTTGTTTATCACCAATAAGATAATGACAACAACATTCACAAATATCTTTAGAAATAGTATAAGCAATTTTAAAAGCTAATTTAACATTAACAAAATTAAAAGTTCTCTCAGCAACATTATTCATATGATTTAAAGGATCAATAATAACTAATTGAGTAGGATGATTCATAACATATTCACAAGCTTCTTTTTCAATTTGATCTTTTAAACCAACTCTTACAAAAACAATATTTTTCGTATTATCAAATTGCATACCATAAAATTTAATAAATTCAAAAAATAATTTTCCTAAATTATTTTTATCATTTATATTAAAAATATTTGTAGAGAAATGAATTTGTAAAAAGAAAACAACCATTAATGTTAAACCATAAGGATTTAAACCCCCAATAAAATTTAATAAATTTGAATATTTTAATATTTGTTTTAATGCAATTATTAAAGGTTGTAAAACAGAATAATTTTCCATAAATTGTTTTGTTAATTCAACACATTTTAAACCATTATGTTTAATATCTTGTATACTAAGACGAATAGTAATATTATTAAAAGTAGAATCAGTTTGAAAAGAAATAAAAGGATAAATAAAATTTTCTATAAATGTACATGAAGTTATCCATTTCATTTCTTGTATTTGAATATATAAACTTTGTAATATTGGAAATTCTTTTCCATGTTGATTATTATTTATTTTTGGTACTAAAACTAAATCTAATTCACTCCAAGGTAAACAAAGTCCTGTTGCATATGATCCATATATTTGAATTTGATATTCATATTTTAGAGAATCTATTAAATTTTGTATTGCTGGTAATATATTTTTTATTATTGGTTGTTTTTGTGACATTTGAATTTGATTATATCTATGAAAATCTAATATATCTTTACTTAAGTTTTGGATTATGTAATTTTCTGGATATAAATCATTAGAAAATTTCTTTTGTAAATATTCTTCTTTATTTGATATTTTAT
The DNA here is from genome assembly GCA_023806865.1 of Isotricha sp. YL-2021a. Classification (NCBI taxonomy): domain Eukaryota; phylum Ciliophora; class Litostomatea; order Vestibuliferida; family Isotrichidae; genus Isotricha; species Isotricha sp. YL-2021a. The sequence continues at coordinate 57,094 of JAJJLH010000144.1, forward strand.
TATGATCTTTCATTAATTCTAAATTTTCTTCTTGAGAAAGTAAAATGTTTAAATAATTTTTTTCTTGGTTTATTTTATTTTGAAGTGATATTATTTCTTCTTCTTGATTTTTAAAAGTTAAATTAAAATGTTCTATATTATTTTTTATATCATTTAATTCATTTGTTAATTTTTCATATTCTTGTTTTAATTGAATATTTTCATTTAATGATGGTTCTAATAAATTTTCAAATGAATCAATTTGAAATGAGATTTTTTCATTTTCTTTTTTTAAGTCGTCAATTATTAATTGATTTTCTCCATCTTCATCACTTAAATCAATATATAAAGTTGGTGTTTTTTTTACTTCAATTGTACTGTTATTATCGATATTTTTTGAATTTTCAAAATAAATTTCTTGATTATTATTTATTTTTTTAAAAGTAAAAGGAATTTCAATTCTAGATTTAATATCTTTTAATTTATTTTGATAAATATATTCATTTAAAAATGAATTGTTATTATTATTTTCTATATTGATATCATTTTCAGTTTGCAAATCATTTAAATTTTTTTCTATTTTTTCTAAATTATTAATATTTATATTTGATTTTTCTTCCATTTGTTCGGCAAATTTTCCTGCTAACATTGAATAAATTTCAGTTTCACAATTCAACATTTGAGTCAAGTCAACTGGAGTTTTTTTATTATTATTTTTAATATTTAAATCACAATTTTTATCTAATAATATTTTTATTATTTCTTTATTTTTTGTAAAAATTGCATAATGAATTGCAGTATTTCCATCTTTAGGATTTATATAATTTATATTTGGATTATAATTTAATATTAATTTTACAAAATTAATATCACTTACAATTATACTATCCATTAAAATATTTTTTCCTGAATGTTTATTTATTGTATTAATATCAATTTTACAATTTTTATTTTCTAAAATTTCTTTTGCCATTTTAATTTTAATATCCTTATTTTCATCATTATTATAATTATAAAATAAGTAAAAAAGACAATTTTTACCATCATTATCATTTAAATTAAGATCTATATCATTATTATTAATTAAAATATTAAATAAATCAATATCACCTTTTAAACAAGAATACATTAAAGGTGTAATATTACTTAATAAAGGATTTTTATCTTTTTCTTTTTTTTTCTGATTTAAATCTTTATGTATATTAAAATTTATTTTAATATTTGGATTTGCACCATAATTTAATAAAAAAGATATTATTTCTTTTTGATTTATATTTCCTTGATTATACATTATAAATGATTGATTTAATAATGAATTTATTGTATTTTGATTTAATGATGGAACATCTTTTGATGTTATTATTTCTTTAAATTGAGTTGAATTATTTTGTTCTATTGATTTAAATATTTGTTTCATTAATTCTATTTTATTTGTTTTTGTTTCTTCTTTTTCTGAACTATTATTAGAATTCATTTTAAATTAAAAAAAATTAAAAATTTGTGAAGATAAAATTAAATTAAATATATTTTAAAGGAATATTTTATTTCTTTTTTTATAATTATTGATTTTTATAATTAGTAAATATTTATTCTTTACTGAAATGTTGATAATATCTCTAAAAATTTAAATTAAATTTTATTTTATTGTATATTTATAATCATATTTACTTATTTTTAATTAAATATTAATATATTATCAAAATAATGTTTATCAATTTTTTTTAAAATATTTGAATAATTTCTTTCATTATTATTTATATCATTTTTTCGAATTTTTTTCTTTAACATATACTTTTCAATATCACTATTATTAACTTTACTAATTTTAATTTGATTCCCTTTGAAAGAAGTTATAGAAGATTGAATTTCTTCATTTCTACAAATAGGACAAATTAAATCATTTTCTTCTTTAAGACAACAAATTAAATGAAATTGATGGCCACATTTAAATAAAGATATAATATCATTTTCTACAAAATTTTCTTCACATTCATCACATTTATTAATATAATAAAAATTACCTTTTAATGAAATATCATTATATATTTTTAATTCACCACCAAAACTATTACGAATTAATTTTCTTTCTATTTCAAATATTTTATATAAATTAGTATAACCATATAACATTTGAATTAATATTGGTTTAAATTCTTTAAATTCTACTTCTTTATTATTTATTGTAACATATTCTACAATACTTTTTATTCCTACATAACTATACATTTTTTCAAAAACTTTTTGAATATCTTCAATTATTATTTTTAATATTGAATTTATTTTTAATTTTATTATTTTTTTTCTATATTCATAACATAATTTGACTAAACCAAACCACATTTCTTTTATTATTTTTTCATCATCATTTGCTTTTTCACAAATATTAATTGAACTATCTAAAATTTCATTATGTTTTTCAATTAAAGATGAAGTATCTTTTATTTTTTTTTCTTTAAATACATTTATTAATTTTTCATAATCTTCTTTTAAAACATTATTAGATAATTCTAAAGCATCATTTATATTATCTTGATGTAAATATAAATAAATTGCAGCATCATAAACTTTATTTTCTAAACAAATATCTAAACATTGATCTGGATATGATGCTCTTTTTTTTAAATTAGGTAATATTTGTTCTTTTTTATTTAATTCACATAATAATTCAATATGAGTACTTAATAATAAACTATAAATTAGCATTTCTTCATCATCTATTGGTAAATTATTTTCTTTATATGAATCTAATACTTTTTCTATATATTTTAATTCTATTTCTTTATCTTCATTTAATTTTTCTATTGATGCAATGTGATTATTATTAAACCATTTGTCTATTAAATCTATAAATTTATTCATTGATAATCTTGCTAATAAAATAAATCTATTGTGAATTTCATTTTTAAATATTTCAAATTCTTCATTATTTTCTTTTTTGTAATCTTTTAATATATTATCTATAAATAAATATATTTTATCTGTTTTATCACTATATTTATATTCTATTAAATATGTGTCTAAACATTTTAAATTCTCTTTTAATAATTTTAATAAATATATTTTAACTAAAACAAATGATGTTTTTTCTGTTGAATTTAATATTTCTTTTATATCATTTTTTTTTAATTTAGATTTATATCTTTCAATCATATCATTTATTAAATTAGATAATCTTTTAATTTCAAAAATTGATAAATCTTTATTTCTAAAACCAAAAATATCATCTTCTTTTTTATAATCCTTGATTCTGCTTTCAGAACTTAAAATATATTTAGCTGTTTCTTTTATAATAATATCTGAAATATTATCAATATGAATTGAAATTTTACAAATAAATTCACACAAATCATTATTAATTGATATTTTATTTACTCTTTTAGCTCTTTCTATAATAATATTTATAGCCAATTCCAAATTAAAATCTTCAATTTCTTTTTCATTATAAAAAATATCTTCAAATATATCATTTTCTTTATCATATTTAATTAATAAAATTGTTTTTAAAGTAATATCTTCAGTAAAAAATTTAACTAAAATTGAAAATAAGGAAAGAGAATCAAAACTTAAAAATTCATCTAAAATTTGTTTTTTAAGTAACCATAAAAATATTTTTTGAATTAATATTTCATATTGCTGAATATCAATAAAATCATTAGTAATAAATTTTTTCCCATCAATACAAATATTAATATACCATAATAATTTATCTCCAATATATTGTTTACAAATTTCTAATTCAGAAGTAGGAATATTTTTTAATATATTTTCATAAGAAATAAATTTTTCTTTTTCAATTTCTTTTGCATTTTCATACATATTATAAATTTTTATAATTGCTTCAAAAAATTCATTATCAGGACTATTCATATAAATATAAATTAAAGGACTAATTAAAATATGTTCACAACATATTTTTTTTATTTCATCTGCATCTATTGATTGAATATCTAAATGAGTTAAAATTTGTGATAAAATATGAAATTTTTTTTTCTTAATATATAATTCTACTATTTTAGAAATTGTATTCTGACCTAAATTATGATTTTTAATTTTACCACATAAAATAAAAGGTTCTAATTTTTCTATGAAAATATTTCCATAACCTTTTCCATCAAATAATGGTTGAATTTGATTTAATAAATAATCCATTTCATTAATTTCAATACAAAACTCAATACAAATATTCATACATTTAACAATTTCATCTTCATTTTTATTATTTTTACTTTCATTAATACAATAAACAACATATTGTAAAATTAATCCTTTTATACTATAAACAACTCTTATTTTTCTTTTATTTTCTTCAATAGGAATATCAGGAAGAATAATATTTGTTCCATTATAAATATCTAATCCTAAACTTAAAGTTTCCATCCATTCTCTTTTTAAATTTAAATCATTTAAACATTGTTCCCAATTTAATAATTTCCCATATTGTAAATTTTTATATGCTAAAACATATAAAGTTTCCTTTTGACTTATTATTAAATTATTATATGTTGGTAATGGTAAATTTCCTTTATCTAATTTATCAGGTACAATTGATTGAAATAATATATTATCAAAAGAAATTCCTTCATCTAATTCAGGTTTGAAATTTTTATTTATTTGAGGAATTGGATTATTTTCTTCATTAAATGATATATTATTTGGTGTTAATAAAGTAGTATTTATTATTTTAAATTTTTTATACATATCAAATAAATAAATAATTGAATTAGATAAAAATCCCATTCTTAAAATTTGAGCTGAATTAATATAATGACCAACTAAAACTAATTCATCAGGTCCATTTTTTTTATCAAATTTTAAAACATAAATATAAACAATTTTTTCCCAAGAAATTGCAATTAATCTTTCTAATTTAAATAAATCAATTTTATTATCTTTAGCAAGTATATTTTCATATTCATATTTATCAGTATTAGAATTATAATTTACATTTCTAGGAACATAACCTAATCCAAAAGCAATATCAGGAATATGTGTTTTTTTAAAATAAAAAGGTTTTTTTAATTCATATAATTTTCTCAATTCAGGATCAATTTGATATATTAAAATATATTCTGTACAAGCCAAAGCAATAATTTGACAATTATTATCTTCTATAAAAGAATAAGTTATTTTTTCTTCATTTGTAAAATTAAGTATATCAATTAAAAAAAATGGAAATGTATATTTTATTATATTTATACATTCAACACTAGGAGAAAAAAAAAAATAAGATTCTGATATTGTTATTCGATTAACATAACCATTTATATCACTTGATAAAAATTCATATATACCATTTTCACATTGTAAAAATTTAATTGCTAAAATTGATTTTCTTTGATGTTCATCTTTTAATAATTTTATACAATTTTCTTTTTCAATATTCCATAAAGCAATATAACCATTACTATAACCACTTATTAAATAATTTAAATCTTCTGAAATATCCATACATAAAACTCTTTTATCTTCACTATTTATAATTTCATCATTTATTAATATTTTATATTCTGAATTTTTTTTATTTGAATACATTTTTATTTTTCCTATATTATTACCTGTGAAAATTATATTTCCTTTTGCTGCTATTGAGGTTATTATATTTCCATCTTTAAAAAAAAGAGAACTTAATGTTGTTTTTTGAGAAAATTGTAATGGTTTTAATTTCTTTTCTTTTTGTTGTTTTCTATAATTTGATAATTGAAATACTTCTTCATTTTTTTCTAATTTTGATTGTATATATTCTGTTTCCATATAATTTATAAAATCTATTGAATTGTTGAATTTTTTATTTACTGAATTTTCTATTTCTTTATTATATAAAATTTCATTTATGTCAATATTATTCATTTCTTTTAAACTTTCATCATTTAATTGTATTATATCTATATTATTATTTGATATTTTATTATCATTTTGTTGTAATATAAAATCATCAGTTTCTTTCATAATTTCATCTGCATTTAAATAATTGTCAACTTCCCCTTGTGGAATTGAATTTAAAATCTCATCTACATCAAATAAGTCCATTAATTTAATATAAATAAATATTTTGTTAAAATAAAAAATAATAATTTTATAAATTTATAAATTTTAAAATTAATAAATAAAAAACTTATAAAAAAAATGCAAGATAACTATTATCAAATGGATGAATATGATAAAGAATTCATAGCATTAATTACAGGTAAGAATAATTAAATAAAATTACAAAAAATATTAATTAAATAAAAATAGACGTTCAACAAAGATGTAATAAATTAGAAAAACATGATAGACTTCGTATTGAAAGTTGGTGTAAAAAATTATGTCAAGTAACAAATAATGTAGAATGGAAAAAAAATAGAAATTTACATGCAATTTGTTTAATGGATATGATATTAAATAATCGTTTTGAAGAACCTTATAATAAATTTGCTCCAGATGGACCAATTCCAATATTATCAAAAACTTTAGTTAAAAGCAGACTTTCAAATAAATTTTGGAAATGTACTCAAAAATTATATGAACAAATTAATAATCAAGATAATGAAGAAAATTATAATGAACCAAATAATGAAATGGAATTTAATAATTATGAAAATGAAGAAGAAATTCCTCAAGTTCAATCAAGACAAAATCAAAAATTGAGAAGTCAAAATAATAATAATATTAAAAATAAAAATTATAATGTTAGTAATAGTAATGATAGGAATTATATTAATAAAGGAAATCAAAATTATGATGATGAAGAAATTCAAAATTTGAAAAATATTATTAATAAATTACAAAATGATTTAAATAAGAAAGATAGTATTATTCAAAATCAAAAAGAGGAAAAAGTTAAATTAACTAAAAGAATTGAAGAATTAGAAAGAATGTTATCTTCTTTTTTAGCAATGGATAAAGGTCAATAAAAATATAAAAATGAGAAATTTAATAAATAAATTTTTTAAACAAATTAATTTTTTATTTAAAAAAAACTTTAAAAAAAATCAAAAATTTCAAATAATTAAGAATAATAAAATAAATATATAAAAAAATCAAAAAACAATTTTTAATAAAAAATACTTAAAAACTAAACCAAAAAATACATTCAAAAATCGAAAATAAAAAAACCTTACTTACCCATTTTATCTTCAAGTTCTTTTTTCTTTTTTTCAGCCTCTTCTCTTTTTTTTTCTTTATACATAGCATATCTTTCTTGAGGTGATTTTTTTAATATAGAAGCACTTTGAATTAAATCCATTCTTTTTCTAAAAGCTTTCATATTATTTTCAATTGTTAATTGTTCTCTTACAATTTTTTCACCTGCATTTACTCTTTTTAAATTAGTCATATTATCTTTATTTGCTCCTCTAGTTAAAATTTCTTTTTGATCTGCTAAAATTAATTGTCTATATTCTTCATTTTCTTCTGCAATTTCTTCTTTATTTAATTGAGCTCTTTTAAATTTTTCTTCTCTTTTTTTTTTTTCTCCTTCAAGTAAATCAGCTTTTTCTTTTTCTTTTTCTGCTCTTTTTTTTTCCATTCCTTGTAATTTTTTCATTATTTGTTTTCTTTTCTTTTCATTTTCTTTATCTAATTCTTCTAATCTATATTGTTTTTCTTGTAATTTATTTCCAGCATCTTTTTTTCTTTGTCTATGTTTTTTTGCTTGTTCTTTTCTATGAAAATACTATAAAAAATAAATAAATAAAATTTAAAAAAAAATATTTTTACAATACCACAATATTTCTTAAAAGCCTTATCAGCATTTTCTTTTTCAATTCTTTCCATTTTTTCATATAATTTTTCCATATTTGCAGAATGTCTTAATTCACTATCTTTATTTTTTTTAAGCATTTTTTGATGTTCTACATTTTGATAATCATTATATCTTTCAATGAACAAATCATCTATTTTTAAAAAAAAATAATTAAAAATAAAAATAAAATCAGTTACATTTTTCTTGATTTTGTGATTGAAAATTTAATCTTTTTTCTTCTTCTTCTTCAAGATGTCTTTCAACATTTTGACGAGCTGATCTTTCTCTTTCTAATAATAATTCAATTGCTTTTCTTTTAGCTGCCATTTTTTCTTTATTTTGAGTTTCTAATTGTGTCATGAGGATTTGTTCTTTTTTTTTTAATTTTTTTATTAAAGCTGCACTTTGTTTTTTGTAATTTTCTTCTCTTTGTTCTTTCATTTTTTCAATTGCTTCATTGTATCTTTTACCTTCTTCTTCCCATTTTCTTCTTATTTTTCTTAAATGAGCTTCGTGACGTGCTGCCATTTCAAAATCTGTCATCATTTTATTATAATCATAATCGTTTATATCTTCTGCTTTTTTTACTACTGTTACTAATTCTTTTGCTTCCTATTTTTTTTTGTTATTTGTTGATTAAATTTTATTATATTTTACTGGATCTATTTCTGTCATTTTTTGTTTTTTTTATTTGTTTGAGTTTTTTTTTATTTAATTTTTATAATTTTTTTGCTTGCTTTTTAATATTATTAATATTAGGAAAAAATTAATTATTATTTTTATTTTATTTTAATTTTTATATCTAAATTAATTATTTAAAATTTTAAAAAATTTATCGAAAAAAACTAAAAAGACAAAAAAAGAGAAAAAAATTAAAAAACCTGAAAAAATAAAACATAATAAACTCAAAACTAAAAATAAAAACTTAAAAATACAAAAAGAAAAACAAATTTTACAAAAAAAAATAAGCTATAACAAAATATAAAAAATTTGGAGTAAACCTACCACCTGATTACATAGAAGCGATCTCCTCAAACGCACTCGGACTCGTTTTCCTCTCACTATTTAGGACGGAAGTTGTATCCTGTTCTGTTACCCAGCCTGAGACGGTTCGCTTCGCTTTAAGAGCGCATGGCCCTACCCTACAGTAAGACCCGACGCCAATCCCAAATTTGAGATGGGCAAGTCTTCAAATGTGACATTATAACGAGGCTCATTCCCCTAAAATAACCCAATAGTAGGTTTAATACTTATTATACAGAGGTTGCCCTCCAAGTCTCCAATTACTTATTTTTATTTTCCTTTTTATAATGATTTGTTTTTTAAATTTATTTTTATGGGTTAAATTGTATTATTTTTTATCATTTTTTTAATTTTAATTTTTAATTTTTTTTATTTAGTTTTTTTAAAATTGATTTTTTTTGTATAATATGTTTAAAAATGGAATTGATATGTTTTATTATTATGAAAGTATTTGGAATACTGGGGAATTTATTTTTATAATGAATAAAACTATTGGGTATATTGTTAAATTATTTGTTGTAAATGTTTTAAATAAATTAATTAATTCTTTTAGTGAAGAAAATAAACAAAAGTCATATATTTTTTTTCAAGAATTTCAAAATATTTTAAATCAATTATCTTATAATGAAAAAAATATAAATTTAAATTTATATAGTAATTATGTTGAAGAAGTTTTTAAAATGGTTAATAACGAAGATTTAAATCAAAAAATTACATATTTAACAGCAAGAAATTTTAGAATTGTTGGTGATTTAATTGAAGTATTTCAGTATTTTAATGCATTAGATAATCAAATGTTAAAATTACAACAATTTTGTAGATGGAAAGCAACATATATTGAAGATTGTTTAAATAAAAATGAGATTCCTTTAAGAGGAGGATTAAATGAATTTATTTATAATCCTGAAAATGATTCTAAATATTTTATCAAATTTAACATAGATTCAATCGACAATTTTAAAGTAAACATTTTATATCATGAATATAATAATGATAGTCAAAATAATCAAATTAATATAAATAATAATAAATATCCTGAATATAATAATAATATTAAAAAATCACAAAATGATAATTTAAATAATACAAACAATAAAACTAAATATCCTAATATTCCTCTGGAATTGAATATAAATGATAATAATAAAGTAAAGAAAAGAAATATAAAATTTAATTTAAGTGAACCAAATCAAATTGAAATTAAAAGTATGGATAATATTAATATTAAAAGTAATAATAATTCATATATAAATAATTCAATATCAACTATTGATTCAATTAATAAAAAAATGTATACTAATGAATCATCAATAAAAAAAACAAAAGAAACTATTTTATCATTTGATAATAATGTTCTTGAAAAAGAATCAAAAATTATTGTATCGAATAATTTAATAGCAATAAATGAATTAAAATCAAATAGAATTGATAATGCAATTCAAATATTAAAAAATTCAATAAACATAATAAAACAATTTCCTAAAAAAAATGAATATGGATTTTATTATTAATTAAATATAATTAAAAATAAAACAAATAATAAATTTAAAAAATTTTATTTATTATTATATATTCATATATTTTTATTTTGTCACAATACCTTTTTTTTTCCCTTTAGTATTAATTTTATATTTATTCAATTTTGATTTTTTTAAACCAATCTTTCTTTTTTTCTCTTGAAACTCTTCAAATTTTCTCATAGAGAAATTATTTTGTAAATCTCTATCTAAAAGTTCTTCAACAATTCTATTTTTAACTTCACTTTTTTTTAATCTATTATTTTTACCATCTAAAATATTATCTTGAATAGTACCAAACTGGAAAAATTTAGCATAACCTTTCCTATCACTTTTTTTATGAAATATAAAAGGATTACTAAAACTTCCTAATTGAATAGCTTTTAAATCTTGTTTTATTTCTGGAGTTAATTCTTTTGCTTTCATATTAAACCAAAGAGGTCCTGTTGAGTTTTTTAAATTTTCTCTATTTATTTTTTTATTTAAATAATCTATATTAAGTGGTTTTATTGAATTTTTGTCATATAATGTACAATATTTTGATAATATTTCTTCAGTTTTTTTCTTTGTTGATAATGCTTCTTCTTCATTTAAAAATGAATCTTTTTTTCTTTTTTCATTTTCGTTATTATTATTTTTGTCATCTATATTTAAAAGATTATCTTTTGACTGAGTGTATGTATTAAATATTTCATCTAACATTTTTTTTTAGATAAATATTTATATTAATTGAGAATATAAATAAGTTGGAAAATTTAATTTTTAATATTTAAATAATCTATTGATATAAAATTCATTTTTTCAGTTTTAAAAAAATATATTTTTATTAAAAAAATAGATGTGATATTTATATTCTACCTAATTCTTTTTTTTAATTAAATAATTTAATAAAAAATACCATTTTAATAAACAATTATCATTATCAGAAGTGAAAATAAGTAAAGTTTCATTAGTTTCAAAAATAGGTGAATAAGAATTATCATTATTTAATCCATCCATTAAATTTCCCATTAGATAATTTCTATCATTTTTACTCAAAGCCAATTTATTACATATAATGATATGAAAAATAGACTTATTAGAATTATTAATATTTTGAATTTTACAAAGATTAATTCTAGTAATTTGTGGTAAAGGAACTGTACAAATTGGATTTAAATCTCTTAAAAATTGTTCTTTACTTTTATAACATTTAAAAAATTTAGGAGTTAATAAACAAAATTTTGAAGAATACATTTTTGGTTTTCTTGAATAATATTCATAATTAATTAACTTTTTTAATTCACTATGAAATATAATTCCATTTTCATTTTGTATAATGTCTTCTATATTTTTATTTTCTGGAATAAGACTTCCAATTGGAATTTTTTTTAATATTTTTTCAATATATTTATTATCTTTTTTATCAATAGAAATAAATTTTTTTAAATTCTTTTTTGCTTCATCAAAAACTTTTTTTTCTTCATAATTTAAATTATTCTGATTTTCATTTTCTAATCCAAAATCAATTTTACTAATTTCATTATTTAAAATATTTTTAATAAAACTATTTTCTAATTGTGAATGTTCTTGTGTTTCAGAATATATATGATTTATTTTTGAAAATCCACTCATTTCATTATAATTAATTGGAATTATAGGGGAAACATTTTGTGAATCAATATTAATATTTTTTCCATTATCTTGATTTGAATTATATTTTTTATGCTTTAAATTATTTTGAATTAGATTTGAATTATTTTCATTTTTTATTCCTTTTATTAAATTTAAATTTTGATCTTCTATTATTTCTATTTTACCAAATTTATCATCAATACTTGAAACACTTTCAAATTCATTTCTTTTTTTTCCTTCTTTTGTTTTTTCTTCATTATTTAATTTTCCTTTTATTAAGTTTTCTTCATTTATATTTTCTTTATTTATTTTTTCTATTTGATTATTGATTATTTTAGGGAGATTTTGATTTATATTTTTTGGGGAGTTATTATATGAAATTATGTTTAATTCATCTTCATTGTTTTCTTTATTAAATTTTATTTCTGTCTCATCATCATATTTTTTATTTCTACATATTTTACAATTAATTGCACCTCCCATTATTTAAAATTATCATATTAAAAATTATTTTTTTAATTTAAATTTTTAATTTAAATATAAAAAAAATTAAAATATATTCTTCAATAATATTTAAAAGATTGATAATATATAAAAATAAAAAATATGTTAATAAAAGGATTTTATTATTTAATATATTTTTTTATTTTAAGTATATTCATATTTTTAATAACTTAATTTTATAATTAATTACTTTAAATATTTAAAATATTTTAATTATTATTTTTCAATTATTCATTTATTTTTTAAATAAAATCCTAATAAAAAAACAACTCAAATATAAAAAAATTAATGGTATTAAAATTATCAAATACCATAAATAAATTTTATAAAATTTATCAAATACCATTTCTCATAATATTATCATTATTAATCTCAAAATCATCAGAATTAACTTGTGACAAAGTAGCAACACTCCCAAAAGAATTTGACAATCTAATTCCAAATTATCAATATCTACCAAAAGTTCATTTATTTAATTATTTTTTTTTAACAGAATCAAATACAAATTCAATTGAAAATGATTTAAAATTAAAAATTAAAATTCCAAATCCTTCAGTTTTTAAAATTCAAGTAACTGCATTTCATGCAAGAATGACAGTTTCATTTAATGACATATCATTTAATGTTAATTCAAATCTTCCTTCAGATTATTCAATTTTTGATATTAATAATTTAATAAGTGGGGAAATTATTATTAAATTTAGTAATATAGTATTTGAACAAGATACAATGTCTTTAGAAATGAAAAAAACTATGAGTTCTGATTCTTTTTGTAATGAACCTTATATGTTATTAGAAATTGCTTTTGAAAATAATGAGCATTATTATAATAAAAGATTAAAATATATTAATCTAGAAAATAGAATGTTAAGTGATTTGACTAATGAATATTATAAAGTTTTTGAAGAATTAAAAAATGCAGAAGTTAAAAAAAAAGGAAAAGATTTATTAGTTCAAAAATCAAAAAGACCAATAAGTCCATTTAAATTAAATGTTAAATATCCAAATTCTGAATATTTAAATTTATATAATATTACAGTTTATAATTCATTTGATTTAAAAGTTCCTAGTGAAGATAATATTGATATTTCAAATAATACAAATTCAACAAATGATATTACAGTATTAACAAAATATTTTTTAAAATTTCAAATGTTTAGTGAATTTTTAATAGGAGGTTCACTTAAATTTTTAATAATAAAAAAAACAGAAAAGGAACATTTAAAAAATTTAAATTGTTTACATAATGGAAAGTGTTTAATTGCAGAAAGAAAATCAAAAAATTTTATTTTATTAGAAACTTTATTAACACCAGGAGATTATAATATATTAATAATAGATATTAATTCAAAATCAACAGAACAATTTTATCAAATGAGTTATGTTCCAGTATCATTAGGAATAAAAGTTAAATATATGAAAAAAACTCAGAATAGATTTAATTGCAATGGAAAAAGACTTCCAATAACTTTTGATACTTTATTTAATCAAAATAAAAATTATTTTGAATATAAAGGAGATATAATTTTTAATTTAAAAGTTTTATATGATGAAGTTTATTTATCAATTCCAAGTGATAGTGATTATATTATGAGATTAAATACTTATTATTCAGATGGAAATAATATTGATATTCAAGTTTATGAAATTGGAGGAAATGATATAAGTAATAGGACTCTATATTTACAAAGTTCATTTTGGGGAGGTCAAAGTTCAATTATTGCTGCTTTAATTAAAGGGAAAAAATATGTTATTAATTTTGATTATTCTTCTTCATTTTTTGCTCAAAATCAAAGAAAAACATGTGAACTTTTTTATTTAAAATTTGCTTTAGGTTCTATTAATTATTTAAAAAGTTTAAATGAAATACCATTTTTTAAAAAAGAATCATGTGATGATTATTATAAAAAACCAATAAATAATACAATTAAAGAATTTATGGAAACTTTTTCAAAAGAAAATTCAATATTATCAAATTATAAAAATGCAGAATATGAATTAGTAAGTAATAATATGGTTTCATATAATGATATTGAAGAATCAATTTTTGTAGAATCAATTCAAGATTTTACTATTATTTATTCAGGAACATTTACAGTTAATATTGAAATGAATTTTTACATAGAAGCAATTACTGATTATATTTATGGTTCAATTATTCCTGTTATTATTCCAATTTATCCAAATAGAAAATTTGATTTATCAAATGAATATTTTAGAAAATTTCTTCTTCATAAAAGTTCAGTTAATATGAAATTAACAAAAGGAACTTATCAATTAATTTTAGTACATGGATTAAGTCAATTTACTTATTCAAATTCAGAAAATAATATTATAGGTGATTTATTTTTATATTTTGATTTAATACCAAAATGTGTTCCTTTTAAATTGAGAATAGTTTCAATGTTATTAACAAATACAAATAGAAAAAAATGGGAATGTAATTTTATTAGTTATCATCATGTCCCAAAAGAAGTTCAATTAAAAGAAATTCAAGATAAATATTATTATTTTAATCATCATGTTTTAATTCCAATTAATAGAACTAAATTTGATATCTATACACCAGTTAATAAAAAATTTATTTTAAAAGTAAGAGTTCAATTTGAAGATTATTCAGATGTTAATTCAATGTCTTTTACTTTAAAAAAAAATGGTTTAACTTTAATAAGAGGAAAAAAAGAAATATCAGAAGAAGGTGAAAAATCAACAACATATTATTTAAATTATTTACTTGATTCAAATACAAAATATGAACTTCATTTTTCAAATAAATTTTCAGAATATGGAAAATTTTTTGATAAATGTAGATTAATGACTTTAGAAATTACAATATCAAATACTGATAATATTAAAAGTGATTTTTGTATGACTTTAACACCACAAAAAGAAAATGTATTATATAATAGATTAATTGATGAAGATAATTCTCTTGAAAAATATAAAGATGATTATCTTTCATTTTATTATTATAATAGTGAAGATGATAATTCAAAAATGAGTAATAAAGGAATAATTAAAGTAAATAAATATGATATGAATTCTACTTTAACTTCTTTAAATTCTTTCTTTCAATTTAGATTTGATATTTCAAATCCAAGAAATATGATTTTTACATATGATTTTAATATTAATGTTGATATTGCTAGAGTAACTTTATTATTAGAAACTCCTTTTGGATTACCTATTGATTTATTTGCAAAAATATATCTAATTGGACAAGAAGATAAATCATTTACTTTATATAATATATATAATTTAACATCAAAATCAATTTATGAATTATTATCAAATCAAGATATGGAAGATGAGAATATTTTAACAATAAGAGGTTTACTTTTAACTTATGGTAAATATAGAGTAAAATTTGGTATAAATACAAATATGATAGATAAGAAAATATTAGATATTTTAAATAATAATTTATGTGTTGCCTTCACAGGAAAACTTATAATAGAAAATAAATCATTTTATTCAAATATAAAAGGAAGTTTTGGAGAAAATGAAAATTGTCCTTATATTGAAATACCAAAAAGTTTAAGTTACCCTGGTTGGATATCAAAAGATACTTTATATTCAATGAATAATATGCAAAGATTTAAAATTAAAGGAGAGAAAATATCAAGATCATTTGAAATTGAAGAAAAATCCTTATTTAAATTTTATATTCCTGATGAAGATGGTTTTGGTTCACATAATAAAATGAATTTAATAAAGGAAAAAAATAATCAATTTGAAATTATTTCTACAAAAACTGGTAAACATCAAAATTATTTTGTTAATGTTTTAGAACCTGGAAAATATTCAATTGAAGTATTTTTTAATTTAAATGAAAATAAAGTTTATAGTGTTGATGATAATGCTGAATATTCACATGTTTGTTATTATTTTGATGTTTTTATTTCAATAATATCAATTAATGAAATTTACAATATTAAAGATTTAAATAATGAAGAAAATTGTGTTCAAAGAGGAATGGAAAGTTTATCTGATATTCAAAAAGATGTTTCTGATAATTATCAAAGAATAATATTTTTTAATTCAAAACCTTCAAAAGGATTTAGAAATGAGAAAGATTCAAAATTAATAAAAGTAATAAAATTAGCTCCTAATAAAGTAGGAAATACAAAATTTGAATTTGAAATGATTTATAATTCATATATTGATCCATTGTATACTTTTCTTACATATAAAATTCAAAATGGAAAAAGAATTCAAATACAATCTCAAATAATAAAAACTGAAAATATGATTTGGTTAAATTTAAATATATTAAAAAATACACAATATGAAATTGAATTTATATCAAGAGCCTATCCTGATTTTCCTATTTGTTCAATTGCTACTATAAGTTATAATTATTTTAATATTTTAGATGAGAATCAAGAAAATAAAAAAATAAATTGTGATAATAATGATAAATTACCAAATCATTTATTTATTACAAATAATATAGAAGAAAATGATATTTTAAAAAAATATGGAAAATTACAAGATAAAGTTTCTGGAGAAATGTATTTATATGGTAGTTTTTTACTTCCTAAAATAACTCCTTCTTTAAGAACTGAATTTATGATTATACAAGATTCAATTATTTTTATTCAAGTTAATCCTAATTATAAAATTAATTCTAATAATATTTTTATTGAAATTTATTATAAAGATATGGCTTTTTTTAGATTTACTCAAAGTGATTATAATGGTTTAATTATTGCATCTATTTCAAATAAAGAAACTTATGATATTTTTTCTGAAGAATCTGATGTAGGTGATGAAGATAATTTTGATAATAATGTTGTAAGTGTTGTTGAAAATAAAACTAAATCAAACTCTTTTAGTACTTTAAATTATTATTTAGATATTATGTTTGATAAATCTTTAACTCAATGTGAATCATTTAATTTATTCTTTAGTATTATACCAAAAAAAATTTATAAGGAAAATTATGTTAATTGTAAAGAAAAAGATGAAGATTTATTTTCTAAAAGCCCAATTCCAAATTATATTGAAGTTGTTAAAACTAAATCATATCAATTTTCATCTTATGTAAAAGAAAGTAAAGGTTTTAATATAAATCCTCAAACTTTTAATTTATATAAGGAAATAAAAATAAGTTTAAAACAAGCAACAAATGTAAACATTAATTTAAAATATGTACATTCAGATAATTTAATGGATGTTTCTTTAAGTGATGAATTAAATTCAAATTTATATATTTTAGGAATAGAATCAATAGATAAAAATCATCAAAATGGTATTTGGATAAATAAAAAAATAAATGTTAATTTAAAACAAGGTGAATATACAATTAAATTAACATTCCATAAAATATTCACAAATTATTTAGAAAGAATATTCACAAAAGAAGAAATGGATAATATATGTAATGGATTTGATATTGATATCTCATTTACTTTATTAAATTTAAGATATTCAAAAATAGCAGATAATGATTATGATAATAAAGATAGTGAATTAAAAAAATTAGGTATAGATGACTTAAATTCAAATAGTATAATAAGTTTAACTCCTCCAAATATGAATAATTTAAGAATAGGAAATAAATTAGATTTATATTTACAATTCTCATTTGATTACATTGAATCACAATCTCAATTAAGTGAAATGGAACAAATGATTTATTTAAAAGAATATGATGAATCATTTGGAAATTCCTATGGTGAAAATATATATCCTTCATATATAAATGATTATCATTCAAACTCAATAACATACACATTTGATTTATCAAATGATAAATTTTTCCCTAAAAAATGTTATAAATTATATTACGACCCATCAAAATTAAATTATCAAAATCAATTAAATGATTTAATAATATCACAAGAAAATCACATTTATTGTATAATGCCTTGTACATGTAATCCAAATTCTTTATTTATATGTTCATTGAATGGAAAATGTAAATGTAAATTTCCATATAAAGGAACATATTGTGATGAATGTGAAGAAGGATTTACAAGAACAAATGATAATTTTTGTATACCAAATTTATTAAATAATGTGAGATGTAATGATATTGAAACTTGTTCTGGAAATGGTTATTGTATTATTGAAGGTTCTGTTTTTAATCCTTTTGATGTTAATGTAGAAAATCCTTGTATTTGTATTGATGGTTTTAAAACTAAAAGTGGTATTCCTACTATTAATTTTTGTAATACTTGTGTTGATAAAGAAAATTATTATCCTTATTGTTATAATAGTGATAATATTGGAACTGATTATTCAAAAGATGAAATTGTTAATACTATTAAATTTGGTTGGTCGACTTCTTGTTTTGATTTTTCAAGAGCTCCTGTTTTAAATAATAAATTATATAATTTTCAAAAAAGTGATGGAAGTTTAGTTTATAATCAAATATTAAAAATTGATAAAAATGAAGAATTTACTGAATTAGTTATTAATGAAAATTCTATTATTAGAGTTATGTTTATTACTCAAGATGATAATAGAGGTAAAGTTGAGTTATTTTATAATAAAAACGATAAAGGTGCTATTATACAAACTGAAGGAAGAGAAAAAGTTGAAACGTTTATTATGAGATTAAAAATGAGAACTCAACCTTATATTTTAAAAATTACTCATAATAATTTAAGTTTTTCATGCAATAGATATCAATTAAAAATTGAAATTGAACCTTTAGAAATTCTTAAAGCTAATTTACAATGCGAAGGAAATATACCTTTATTTTATTCACAAATAAATTTATTTAATAATGAAATAACTTTAAAAGGTGATGATAATTTTAATACATTAAATGAGAAAAAATACACAATTAGAGGGAATGAAATATTAACAAAAGAAAATTTAGATAAAAAAATATTCTATAATCTAAACACTATAAATAAATCAAAATATAAAAACAAAGGAAAATTATCATCAGGAAAAATAAATGAACCATTTGAATTTAATATTTTATTAAATGTAGAAAAAGAATTAACATTCAGTGCATATTCACATTATAAATTTTTATCAAATGATATATCATTTAAAATTATAAACTCAACAAATAATGAAGTAATTGCAAATGGAAATTGGATAATAAGTGAAATATCAAGTCAAGAAGAAGAAAATGATTTTGATCTTCATTCTGGAATTAGTACATTATTAACTCCTGGTAAATATTATTTAACTATAACACAAAATATTTTATCAAATCAACTTCTTCAATTATTTTATACTTCAAATTATACTAATATTATTTCAGATATGTGTTTTTCTTTTAGATTAAATTTCCAAAGTGTTTCAGTTAAAAAAAGTTTTTTTGGTATTCAAATTCCAGATTATGAAAATAAAATAACAATGATAGAACCACCAATGAAATCATCACAAAAAGTAAACCAAAAATTAACATTAACAATATATTTCCAAAAAGAAATAAACAAATATATAATAACAAACAATGAATTAAATAAAAATACATTACCATTAAACCATTCATTTTATTTAGAAAATACAATAAACGAAAATAAAAAAATTTACCCATCAAACATAGCATTAATAAAAGATAAATTCCAAATAACATTTTCACCAAATTCCTTAGACTTCAATTTATGTTACATATTAAAATTTAATTTAAAACGTTTTCAAACACTTCAAGATTCATCAATTCCATTAATAACAGATGAACCAACAATTCATAGATATTGTACAAAAACATGTGAATGTAATAAAAATATGAATACTGAATATTCATGTGATCCTTATGATATAAAAAAATGTATTTGTAAAAAACCTTATTCAGGTGATCAATGTATGGATTGTGAAGATGGATATTTTATGTATAAGGGAAAATGTATTTCTAGTGAAAATTGTGATAAAAATTATTGTAATGAACATGGGAAATGTATTAAAAATAATTTTGTTAATGGAGAAAATAATGTTAAATGCTTATGTAATGATGAATTTATGGGTGAAAGATGTCATTTATGTAAAGATAGTAAAATGAAATTTCCTAATTGTGAAAAAATTTCTAATGTGAGAAGTAGGACAAATAAAGTTTTAAATGTTGATAAAAAAAATCAAATTAATCGTTCTGATAATGATTGTGAATTTCAATTTATTCCTAATTCTTTAGATAAAATGGGTTATCTTCATTTAGATGGTAATATGCATATTTCTGGGAAATATTCTATTAAAAATTTACAAGGAAAAAATCATATTACTTCTTTTACTTTGAGATCTATATCTCATTGTAAAGTTTATATTGAACAATCAAAAGATAATTTTAATGTTGTTATTTATTTATTAGATAAAGATAAAAATATTTTGCAAACTTCAAAAATTTTAAAAGGACCTAATGGATATGATATTGTTTCTTTAATTGATTTTATTGCTGATAAAGGAGAATATGATTTAATTTTTGCCATTAAGGATTTAGTTAGTGGTGGTAATGTTAAAAATGATGATTTATTTAATGATTTTTCAAGTGATACTTCATGTAAAAATATATATTTGGAAATGCAATTAAATGAAATTTCAAGAGAAATTCAAACTTCTAATTCATTAATAAATAAATTTAAAAATAAATGTGAAAATAAAAATAATAATGAAGAAATAAATGATAAACCATTAATACCAAATGATATGACTTATTATGATGAAAAATCTACTTTTTATATTGATGTAAATAAAGGTTTTAATGGTAATTATGTTCATATAAGAAAAGATGAAAAAGATATTAATTATTTCCATTATGAATATTTATATATTCCTGATATTGTAAATGGAGAATTTAATATTGAATTAGATATTAATAGTAAATTCTTACATAGTCAAATTGGGATTTTATTAGAAATTGTAGAAATAAATGAAGATTTACAAGAAAAATTTGATGAAATGAAAAGTCAAAAAACTTTATCATCAAAAAAGATAAATGAATTATTTTCAAATTCTCAAATTAATAATCCACTTTGTTCAATTTATTGTTTTTCTGGATATAAAAAATTTAATTCATATGCATTAAGAAGAATATTACCAAGTGATACTTTATATAGAATTTGGTTTTATGATGTAAATCCAGAACCTTTTATTTTAGAAAATGCAAAATTTACCAATTATAAAAAAAATACTTGTTTAATTTATCAAGTAACTTTAAGATTAACAAATAATAAAAACATTAATTCAACTGATTTAATTACTGATCCTTCAAAATCAATTTGTACAAGTAATGAATTACCAAAAGATTTAAATACAAAAGATTATTTAGGTGATGTTTCTTATTTAAAAAAATTTGGTTTTCATATTTTAGATTCATTTAGAGTTGATAGAATAAAAAATAATATTCATTTTACTAAATTTAATATTACAGAAAGTCATTTATTTAGATTATTAATGATGCCTGGGAGAGTTAAAGCAGATTTGACTTTAATTAAAATAACTAATAATACAAAAAATATTGTTGCTAAATCTAATAAATTAAATAATGAATTGGCTTTAGTTGCAGAAATACCTAAAGGTGTTTATTTAATTCAATATAAATTTTATCCTCCTTCTTTTGGATTTACTAAATGTGAAAGTATTAAAATTGAATTTGCAATGATGACTTTTGAGAAATTAAATCAAAATATTTTTCATATGAAATATAGATATCCTAAAAAAGATAATTTAGGTTATCCTTTAAATATTAAAAAAATTAATTTTATGAATCATTTAACAAAAACTATTGGTGATTTATATAATAGACCATTAGATGAAATTTCTTATATTATTAAAACACAACCATCAATTAAAATAGAAGAAAAAAGGAATTTAGAACCAATAAATCAATTAGTAACTTTTCAAAATTTAACTTTTATAATAAATCAAAAAGATAATAAAAAATTAAAAATAATAGGATATATACAAAGTGATTTTATATCAATTGATGCAGCAATTTATTTAATTTATTATAAATCAGGAGATACAAAAGGAGAAATAATTTATAGTCCAACTCATAGAAAAAATTTTAATACTATAATAACACATAGACTTCCTGCTGGAAAATATGCTTTATCAATTAAATATTATAAAAAAATTCATTTTATAAGTTCATCAACACCAGATGATAATTCATATGAAAATTTATTTTCAGAAATTCATTTTGATATTCAATTTATTAATCTTTCAAATGATTTATTAAATATATTAACAAGTGAAGGTAATATTAAATTAAGTCCATATTCTTCAAATGCAAAATTATCTAATAATTATATTTGTAGAAAATTTGGTGTTGTTGTACCTAAAACTTTTGATTCATTAAGATATTTAAAATATAATACTGAAACTCACATAATTGATGAATATATTATTCCATCTGGTGGTGTTGGTGAAGACAGAATTAAATTTGGTACTTTAAGATATGATAAATACTTATTTAGAATTTATATTGAAAGTTCTATTGCAAAAATCAAAGTTATTTTATATAGACAGAAAATAAATACTAAAGAAAATTATAAATTAGTATCTTATTCAAAAAATGATCGATATCATTTTGCAACTTTAATGGAAATTTTAGATTATAATTATAATTATATGATTATTATTAAATATGAAGGTTATGTTGATTTAAGAAGTTCAATTTCAGAAGAATTTACTAAAAATAAATGTAAAACTTTTAAAATGGAAATTGCATTAGAAAAAAATCACAATTTCCAATGTCCTCAAAATAATAATAAATATATTCAATTAACAGATTTAAAACCATTACCTCAAATTCTTCCTGTTAAATATCAAGATAAAAATCAATTCTTTAAATATGACAGTTCATTACAATATAAAGGAGAAAATAAAGGAAGTGGATATGTATTTATGTTAAGAAAAGATAATGATAATTATATTAAATATCAAGAATTTTTAGTTTATAAACCAATAGATTTTAAATTTGAAATTATAAATGATTTTATTATGGCACCAGTTACAATAATATTAAAAGATTCAAATTCAGATTCTATTATTTCATATGGTGATTTATTTGATGGTAGAACTGTTTTATTAGTTAAAAACTTACCTAAAGGTTCTTATTCTTTAGAATTATTCCTTCCAAATCAAAAAACAACTTTTAAAGAAAATTTAATTTGTACTTTATATGATATTAAAATAGAAGCAAAAAAATCTAGTAATCATTATAGAATGAAAGAATTAATTAATAAAATTGAAATGGCTAATGATAATTTAGATATTCCAGTTAGATTACCATATACTTTAAATGAACCTAAATTTATGATTGCTTATGGTGAAAATGCTTATATTAATTATGCTAATAATTATTATATGAGATATAATAATACATTTAAAAAAGGACCTAAAAGCTTATTTTTAATTAATACTATTCCTTTTACATTAGATTATGAATCTGTTTGTGATTTTAATATTGATTTAGAAAATAGTGATATTGATGATGTCCAAATTGCAATTGATAAAATAACTAATTTTTCTAATTGTCAAAATAAATTATTACAAAAAGGAAATTATACTTTAGTAGTGAAATTAAATAGAACTATAAGTAAAGGTAGTTTAAAACCATTTTATGATTATGAATTACTTTCTAAAATTATAAGATTGTATATTGGAATTTCTCCTCTTTATAGAATTAATCAAGTATATAAATATAATGATATTATATCAACATATCATCAATGTGAAAATAATTATCTTCCATTAACAATTCAAACAGAACCAAATTCAAAAGAATTTAGATATATTAATCCTAAATTTACTATAAGAAGAGATGCAATTAAATCTAAATTTATATCTAATACAACTTTAATTTTAAAAAATTCAAATAGAAATAGAATTATTGCTGAAATTGGAGCAGATTACGTTTTTAATAAATTTGTATTAAATGTAATTGTAAATAATAGAAGAACTTATTATATGAAAGTGACAAATAATGTAGGATATCTTGATTTAATGTTACCTAAAGGAAATTATACTTTACAATTAGCTTTAGATGAAGATATTTTAGTAAATAAAGAAAAATTATCTTGTTTAATGATGGATGTTAATATACACATAATTGAATTAGATAAAAAAATTTCTTCAAAAGGTTTAATTTTAGGAGAAGAAAAATCTCAAAATTATTATAATGTAAAGAAATGTGATGGAAATATTATACCAATAAGTATAACACCAACAAGAAATATTGATAAAAATGGACATTATTTACTTCATTTAACAAATGCATTATATTTTAAAAATACTCAAAAATCAAAATATAAAAGAAATATAAATGAAATTGATATTCGTGTTGATCATAATAGTTTAATGTTAGTATCATTATATGTACCTCAACCAAGTGAATTTTCAATTATACCAAGAATAAGATATAATATATTACAATCAAAAACAAGAAAAATTGTTTATAAAGCACCTAAATTATCTTTATTAAGTCAAGATTTAACTGATAGAAATATATATTATCACTTAGAAAAAAATAGTCAAAATATTCAATATTATTCTTTAGAATTATCAACACTAAAAGATACAATAAATGATAGAATTTGTCCAAAATATGATATTGATATTTTAATAGATGATATTGATAACTTATACAATAAATTTAAATGTGAAGTTAAAAATAATAAAATATATACTTTAAAAAAACCAAGGCAAAAAATAGGAGTAATAAGTGATAAATCTTTCATAGAGAAATTAAATTATACAATGTTAACAGAGAAGGAATATTCATCAAAAGCAAATAAAAAAGGTATATTAACTTACAGAGTTGACTTTACTTTATCACCAGGACAATATTTTAATAATAACATAACTACATATTATATACTTGTAGATATAGGTTATGAACATATTACAAGTAATTTTAAAATGATATTAGCAAAGGGTCAAAAAATAATAAAAAGATCATCTCCAGTCTTTAATTATAAAAAAAGATTAAATTTCAAAAATCATATTTTATTAGAAGCAATAATAACAAATTCAGAAGAGCCAGGAAGTAAAGAAATTTTTGGTGATTACTCCTTATACATAATAGAAAATTCATGGCATAATATAACAAATGTTTTAAAAGGAACAACAACAATAAAAAATATAAATAATATACCTTTATGTTTACCATTCTCATATACATTTTTAGTAAATGTCAAAAATTATAAAATTGATAATCCAGAAGTTATATCAATTTATCCACCTGGTAATGAAATATATAAAATAAATGGTCAAGATTTAAATATAAAAATTACATTAAGTAAATCTCCTTATACAAGAAGGCGTGAACCAATAACAATGATGTTTAATAGAGAAGATATACAAACAGCATTTTATATAAGAAAAGTAAGTAATGAAACAAAAAATCAAACATTTGTATTTTCATGGGAAGAAGATAAAATAAATAAAAATCCAAAAATAAATCCATATAAAGTATCCTCAGCAAATGATTTAAATAATAAAGAATGGTATTTAATATTTAAAAATGAAGTCTTTGAAGATAATACAGAATATGAATTTAGACTTGAAGAATTTATAATATATGATAGTTTAAATTATTATTTACCAGGTGACTCAGGAATATTTACAGAAAAAATTTATATTAAAACAGGAAAAAATACACAAAGTTTAGATGATAATCCAATTGAAAGTGAAAGTGATTTATCTATAAATAATATTGTATCACAATTAATAACAGAACAAAATGAGAAAGAATTTTCAGATGAAGGTGAAGATTTAAAAGATATTAATATTATTGAATCATTTCAAAATTGTAATGGTCATGGAAAATATATTTTTGATCAAATGCTTGGTCAACAAATTTGTTCTTGTTATGATGGTTTTTCAGGGAAATTTTGTGATTATTGTGAAGGGAAAATTATTGATGATAAATGTGTTGAAGTTGACAATGTTAATGATTATTTAATTGATAATTCTAATATAAATGAAATTAAAGAAAAAGAAATTAATGATAATTTAAATTTAAATAATGATATTTGTGGTAAATGTTTTAATGGAATTTGTGATATTAAAAATGGAAAATGTATTTGTGATATTGGTTGGACTGGAAAAAATTGTGATGAATTAATTAAGAAAATAGATGAAAATAAAGTTTTAAATATACCTAAAAAAAATTGGGAGTTTAATTTTGGGAAATATCAAAATTTACTTTCAGGAAATATGAGATTATTTATTGCAGTTATTTTTATTTTTATTTTACTTTTTATTTTTAGAAGTGTAATGAAAGGAAGAGCTGGAAATAAACAATTAGAATATAATGCTTTAGGACAAAATGATGAGGAAGAATTAGCAAATAAAAATTCAATTAATGAAGAAAGTAATGATGATGAAAATAATAAATTGGAATTAATGCCTAATGATTAAAAATAGAAATATTTAAATTTTATAAATTAAATTTTCATATTTATTATAATATAATTTAAATTAAAAAATATTAAAATTAATATGTTTAAATAAAAAAAAATATTATTTTGTAAATTTATTTAATGAAATGTTAACAGGCTTTTTGACATAATTGATATTTTAAATATTCATTTTCTTTTAATAAACAACGGATTTCTTTATCTAATTTTTCATTATCAAACATTTTTTCACTAAAATCTTTTCTTATTTTTTCACTTTGAGCAAATAAATAATTATAATCTTGTTCTTTTTTATTATTTAAATCTTTCAAACAACAAATTTCTTCTTTTAAATGTTCAATAGTTTTTTCTAAGTATGAATGATCATTTTTTAAATTTGCATTTTCTTTTTTAACAATATCAAAACTTTTTTTACATAAAACATTACTTTCAATTTCAACACCTAATTTACAATTGATATTATCAATATTATTTTTTAATTCACAATTATTTTTTTCTAAACAATCATTTTTATTATTTAATTCAGTAATAATATTTTGCATATTTTCATTATTCAATTTTAAATCAGATAATTCTTTATAAGTTTTATCAAGTTCATCTTGTATTTTTTGAATTTGAAATTTACTATTATAATATAAATCATCCATTTCTTTTTTATGTTGTTGATTTATTTGTTCAAGTTGTTCATTATTTGTTTTTAATATTTCTTGAATTTTATTTTGACTTTCTTTATTTTCTTCATCATTTTGTTTTTTCAATTCTGTTATTTCATCTTTTAATTTAGAAATTTCTGAATTTAATTTTTGATTTTCTTCTTCTTTTTTTTTTTGAATTTCTATTATTTTATCATTTAAATTTTGATTTTCTTCTTTTAAATTAGCATTATTTTGTATTAAATCATTTATTCTTTCTTGTTTTTCATTTAATATTAAATTAAATTTATTATTCATTTCTTCTTCTTTTAATTTATTTTTTTGAAATGCTTCATTTGATTGATTTTGTAATTTTTTAATTTCATTTTGAAAAGAACTTTTTAATCTATCAAGATTATTTTGAAGAGAACTAATTTTATATTTTAATTCTCCTTTTTCTTTTTCAAATAATCTTTTTAATTCAGTTACAAATTCTCTAGTATATAATTGATTAATTTCATTATTTTGAGAATTAATATCTTCTGAATAAGGAATTGAATTATTTAAAGTAGTTAAATTATCTTTATCTTGAGAAATAAAATTTGAATTTTTTGGTATTTGAGAAGGTGAAAAAGATTGCATATTCATATCATTTTTATTACTTATTGGAGAATTTAAAATTTGAGAATTTGAATTTTCTAAAATATTTTTTCTATAATGATTAGATTTAATTGATATTGAATGAACAATCATATCACATCTTTGACAAAATAAATGAAAAGGATTACATTCTGCACAATAAAAAACTGCATTTTCATTTTTACATCTTTCACATAAAGGATTTAAAATATTGTTATTAATATTTGTTGACATATTTTTTTATTTATAAATTAAAAAATGAAAATTATATGTATAAAATAAAATATTAATAAACTAATTAAATGAATTACTCAATTTCAACAAATGATTCTTTATGTTCTAAATCGAATAATCAAAATAATAATTCTCAAATTATTTCCTATTCATTAAATCAATTTCAAAATGGAGGAATTAAAAAAATAAATCAAAATGAAAATAACATTAATAAATATAATCTAAATAAATCAAATAAAAATATTAATAATAAAAACATTTTAATACACAATCCTTCTCATACTCCAGTAATAACTCCTGATTCAATTTTTAGAACTCATAATCATTCATCAAAAAAAATAGTAATTCATAAACGTGTTAATAATTGTACAGTTCCAATAAAAATGAAAAAAAATAATGAACAAATTTTTGAAAGTGAAATTTCTTTGGATGAAAATAATGTCAATTCAAATTTTGATAAAGATAATTTAAATAAAATTAATGTAAATACAGATTATAAATCTAAAATTAATATTTTAAATTCTTATTCAATGAATAAATTAAATGAAAATAAAAAAAATATAAATAATAATAGAAAAAATGTTAATGATTTTAAATT
The DNA here is from genome assembly GCA_023806865.1 of Isotricha sp. YL-2021a. Taxonomy (NCBI): domain Eukaryota; phylum Ciliophora; class Litostomatea; order Vestibuliferida; family Isotrichidae; genus Isotricha; species Isotricha sp. YL-2021a. The sequence continues at coordinate 85,884 of JAJJLH010000144.1, forward strand.
AGAAAATATAAATAAAGATAAAAAAATCAATTTAAATTCTTTTAATAAAAATAATGAAAATTTGAATAATAATAATTCAAAAGATAAAATTATAAATAATAATAAAATTTCTAATAAAGTGATTAAAGATAATTTTAATATCAAAATTGAGAATAAAGATTTATATAAAAAATATAATTCAAATGAATGTAGAAATCCTTATATAAAGAATTATAAATTTAATAAAAATTATAATATAAATGGAAAAAGGATTTCATTGATTGATAATTTAGAAATATTTAATTCTCCAGGAAATATAAGTCGTTCATTATCATTTAAAAAGAATTTAAATATTGAAAAATTAATTGATAAAAAAATTAATGAAAAAAAGTTTGAAAGTAAATTACCTGTAATAAATAGAAGTTTAACACCAAAATTAAAAGAATTAATCCCAAATGGACATCATATAAATGAAAATAATAAATTATCAAACCAAGATAATAATATTTCAACAAAGAAAGAATTTTATAAAATTAATATGAAACATCAAAAAAATAAATCCAAAAATTATTTTAAAGGAAATTATTTGAGTAATAAAAATAAAAAAAATAATTTAAATAAAGAAATAGTATTAGATAATAGTTTAAATGAAATTGATTTTGAAAAAGAAAAAGATAATAATTTAGAACAGAATAAAATATCAAAAAATGGAAAATTTAATATTAATATAAAAATAAATAAAAATAATATAAATGATAATCAATTAGATTTATATCAAAACTTTAAAAAAGAAAATTTAAAAAAAAAAAATGGAAATGATATATTTAAATATAATAGTGAAGAAATAAAAATGAATGGAATGTATATTAGTTTTTCTGATAGTGATAATTCTAAAAATGAAGAATTAAAAAAAAATAAAACAAATAATATTAAAAATAATAGTTCAGGTAATTTAAAAAATTACATAAAGGATTTCAATATGATAAAATTAAATATACTGAATGAAGAAAAAATAAAAAGAGAAATAGAAGAAAAGAAAAAGAAAGAAGAAGAAGATAAAATAAAAAGAGAAATAGAAGAAAAAAAGAAAAAAGAAGAAGATGATAGAATAAAAAGATTAGAAGAAGAAATAAAAAAAAGAGAAGAAGAAGATAAAAAAAGAAGATTAGAAGAAGAAAAAAGAAAACAATTAGAAGATGAAAAGAAAAAATTTGAAGAAAAAGAAAAGAAAAAATTTGAAGAAGAGAAAAAAAAATTAAAAGAAGAGAAAAAAAAAATAGAAGAAGAAAGAAAGAAAATTGAACAAGAAAGAAAAAAATTAATAGAAGATATAAATAAAAAGAAAAAAGAAGAAGATGAAAAAAGAAAAATAGAAGATGAAAAATGGAAAAAATTAGAAGAAGAAGTTAGAAAAAAATTAGAAGAAGAAAGAAAAAAAATAGAAGATGAAAAAAAGATAATACAAGATGAAAAAATAAAAGAGGAAAAAAGAAAAAATGAAGAAAAAGAAAAATTAAAAAAATTAGAAAAAGAGAAAAAACAAAAAGAAGAAGAAGAAAAAAGAAAAAAAGAAGAAGAAGAAAAAGAAAAAAAATTAAAAGAAGAAGAAAATAAAAAATTAAAAGAAGAAGAAGAGAAAAAAATCAAAGAAGAGGAAAAAATAAAGTGGAAAAAATTTGAAGAAGATTTAAAAAGAAAAATAATAAAAGAAGAAGAAATAAAAAGAAAAAAAGAAGAAGAAATAAGGAAAAAAGAAGAACAAAAAAAATTTGAAGAAGAAGAAAAAAAAAGAAATAAAAATGAAGAAGAAAAGAAAAGATTATTTGATGATGAAAAAAGGAAAATTGAGGAAGAAAAAAAAAAATTAGAAGAAGAAAAAATAAATATAGAAAAAGAAAAAAAAAATATAAATGAAGAAAGAAAAAATTTAAATGAAGAAAAAAAAACTTTAAATGAAGAAATGAAAAATATAACTGAAGAAAAAAAAAGTATAAATGAAGAAAAGAAAAACATATCTGAAGAAAAGGAAAATATTAATCAAGAGAAAAAAAATTTAAATAAAGAAAAAGAAAGTTTAAATAAAGAAAAAGAAAATTTAAATAAAGAAAAGAATAATTTAAATCAAGAAAAAAAAAGTTTAAATACAGAAAAGTTAAATTTAGATGAAGCAAAAAAAAATATAAATAAAGAAAAATTAAATATAAATGAAGAAAAGAAAAATATAACTCAAGAAAAAAAAAATATTGATATAGAAAAGAATCATATAAATGCAGAAAAAAATAACATAAATGAAGAAAAAAAAAGTATAAATGAAGAAAAGAATAATATAAATGAAGAAAAAAAAAGTATAAATGCAGAAAAAAAAAACATAAATGAAGAAAAAAAAAGTTTAAATGAAGAAAAAAAAAGTTTAAATGAAGAAAAAAAAAGTTTAAATGAAGAAAAAAAAAGTTTAAATGAAGAAAAGAAGAATATAGATCAAGAAAAAAAAAGATTAGATGAAGAAAAAAAAAGATTAGATGAAGAAAAAAAGAAAATAAAAGAAGAAGAATTAAAAAGAAAAGAAGATGAATTAAAAAGAAAAGAAGAAGAATATAAAAGGAAAATTGAAGAAGAAAAAATAAAAAAAGAAAAAGAAGAATATGAAAAAAAAATAAAAGAAGGAATAAAAAAAGAAAAAGAAGAATATGAAAAAAAAATAAAAGAAGAAAAAATAAAAAAAAAAGAAGAAGAAAAATTAAAAAAATTAAAAGAAGAAGAAAATAATAAAATTGAAGAAAAAAAGAGAAAAATAGAAGAAGAAAATAAAAGACAATTAGAAAAAGAAAAACAAAAATTAAAAAAGGAGAAAGAGAAAATTGAAATAGAGAAAAAAAAAATTGAAGATGAAAAGAAAAGAATAATAGAAGAAAAAAAAAGAAACGAAGAGGAAGAAAAAAAAAGAAAAATTGATGAAGAAAATCAAAAAAAGCAATTATTAATTCAAAATGAAATTGAAAGAAAAGAGAAATTAAGAATTGAAAAAGAAAATGAAGAAAAAAGAAAAAAATTAGAAGAAGAGAAACTTTTATTATTAAAAAAGAAACAAGAAGAAGAAAGAGAAAGACAAAAAAAAGATGAAGAAAAACAAAGAAAATTAAATTTTATTAACTCTATTAAAATTCAAAATTGTGATCATTTTTTAATTAATGAACAAACTAATGAAACTCTTTCATTAAATAGAAAAAAGAAAAAAAATTTAAAATTAGATTTTGATAAGATTAATTTTGAAGTGTCTATTTTGTCAAATTTAAAAAATAAAAAAAGATTATCTAAAGGTATAAATACAAATATTAATACTTTTGAAGAAGTTTCTACTGTTGATAATTTTACTATTATACAAAAAGAAAATAATATTAAAACATTTATAAATAATGAAAAAAATATCAATCAAATAAAAGAAAATGAAAATAAAATAATTAAAAAAGAAATAGAAATTGAAATTGATAAAGAAAAAGAAAAAAGCATTGAAAATAAAAAAGAACTTACAAATGAGATTAATTTTAATTTCAAAAAAAGTTTTTTAAAATTGAATTTCAATACAACAAAAGAAAATAAAAAAAGCTCAACTTTAGATTTTTCAAATATATATTCAAATACAAAAAAGACACACTTTTCAATGAATGAGGAAACAAAAAGAAACTTTTCACCATTATCACAAAATGAATTAACAAGTAATTTAAGTAAATCTTTAATAAGTAGTTCAAATCTGAAGAATACTATATTAAAAACAGAAAGAAAAAAAAATGATTATTTCAATAATATTATATCAATAAATAATTATTTAGGTAACAATTCACAATCATTTGACAATATACATAATTATAGTATGAATAAAAAAAATAATTTAAATTTATCTAGATTTGAATATATTTCACCAATTAATGATAAATATTATAAACAAAGAAAGGTTTTTTATTTAAATAATGATTCAAATATTGAAAATAATAATTTAAAATTAAATTCAGAACAAAATGGAATTAAAATAAAATTTGACAAATATAAAAATTTAATTTATAAAATTCAAGTAAATGAAGAAGGAAATAATAATAATAAAATAATGCCTCCTAATCCTTATTTATCAGTTCTAGAAGCAAGAGAAAAAATGTTTTGTAATAAATAATATTATATTTGTATGTAAATAGGTAATTTATATTAAGTAATTTTTTATTTATTGAATTTAACATTATTTATTTTATATTTAAATTCAAGATATATTAAATATTTATAAAATATTTATTAGCTTTTTATTCTAAATCAATATGCATTCTTGTTTTATCTTCTAAAAAATCTATTTTTTTTGGTATATATTCTTTAAATAAATGAGAAAATGTTATTTCACTTTTTAAAGCATTTGATATTAAAAAATGATTCATTTTATTATATAATTCTGCTTTAATTATATTTTCATTTTCAAATTTACTTGTATGACAAGGATAATAATAATTATTATTATTGATTAAAGGAATTGTATTTTTATTTTTATTGATATTTATTGTATTATTATAAATAATTGGATTTATATAATTGTTATTTTGATTAGGATATTTTAAATTCTTTGAGATATAATTAAAATTATTATTTATAATTTCTTGAGATTGATTGATACTTTGTAAATAATTTCTTTTTCTTAATACTTTCATTATTTTATTTGAATTAGAATTTAGTTATTTATATATAAATATTGCCTAACAATTTATTATTTGAAAATTTATCTTCAACATATAGAACAAATTTTTAGAATATAATAAATAAAAAAATTTAAAAAAGAAATTTAAAAAAAAAATTCAAAAAAATAAAAAAACATAAATAAACAATTCAAAAAAAATCATTTCAAAAAAAAAATTTTAAATAAATCTTAACCAAAAAAAAAAAAAAAAAAGAATTTTTAAAACAAATTAGTTTTTTTCATAACTTTCAAAAAATCTTCTTCACCAATTTCTCCATCACCATCACGATCAGCTTCTTCAATCATTTCTTGTAATTCTTCAATAGTCATATTTTCTCCTAATTCTTTAGCAACTTTTTGTAAACTTTTCAAAGTAATTTTATCTTGTCCTTCTTCACAAATTAAATGAAAAGCTTTTTTCATTTCTTCAATTGGATCTCTTTCTAACATTTTTTGTGTCATTATACTTAAAAAATCTTCATATGAAATATTACCTTCTCCTTGTTTATCAACTTCAGATAAAATTTTTCTTATTTCTTCTTTTTTTGGTTCAAATCCTAAAGCACGCATAGCTACTTTTAATTCCTTTGCATCTATTACTCCTGTTGATTCTGAATCAAATAAATCAAAGGCTTCTTTTATTTCTTGTGCTTGTTCTTCTGTTATTTCTGTTCTGTATTTTTTTGCTTGTGGTTGAACTTTTGTTCTTATTTTTGACATTTTTTTTTCGAGTGATTAGATTTTTATAAAGTATTATTTTTATAAAATTGAAATAAAAAAATTTTTTTATATTTTTTTTTAATTTTATTTACAAATAATTTTATTTTTTTTTCTATTCAATTTTTCAAATTTCTAATTTTTTTTTCAAATTTAAAATCAGATTAAAAATCATATTAAATTTTAAGAAAATAAACATATTATAAAAACGTTTTTTAAATATGATTTTCATTAAAAGGATTATCAACTTTATTTCCCGCCAAATACTTAAATTTTTCAGAATCCATTTTTCCATCAGAAAACATAAAATTCCCATTATTATTTTTAAACTGTGGAATATCCTTAACTTCATTATCCCAATCAATATTAAATTTAGTAATTCTAGGTTTATCAGCTAAAATGGATCTAATAACATGATCAATTTGAACATTTTGAGGTTGATTTAAATTCATTTCTTCATTATCATAAATATTATTTAAATAATATCCACATCTAAAAAATTCTTGATTATTATATGAACAACATAATAAAATTGCAGTAACTCCTAAAATTTCTCCTTCTGGAATTTTTTTATAATCAGGTGCATTTGCATCGAAAACAAATTTCATTGATCCTAATTCTAATGGTCCTATTTCTAATGTGTCTAATATTTGATCATATTTTTCATCATCTGCACTTCCTATGTATATCATTTTCCATTCTATTTCTTTTTTTAATTCACTTAAACATTCGAAGACTATTTCAAATTTAAATGGGTCTGTGAAATGGGCCTCTGGATTTTGTACTATTATATTTAAGATGTTTATTGATGACATTTTTTTTTTTAATTTTATGTTTTTTTATATTTTTTTTTGGAGCTTTTATATTAAATTTAATTGAGTTTTTTGATAGGGTTTTTTTGTTTCCCGCCATTTTTTTTTTGGTTTTTTTGGAGGATTAATAAAAGTATTATTTTAAGGGAATAATAATTATAAAAGATAATTTTTATAGAAAAAATATTTATATTTATATATTATATTTAAATTCTATATTTGTTATCATTTATTTTATAATATTTTGTTATTATAATATATTTTTTTATATTATTAATAAAATAATATAATTAAATTTCTTTTGTTAAAATTTATCATTAGAAGTATAATTTATTTTTATTTATAATTTTTTTATTGACTTAAAAAAATAAATATTAATAAAAAGAAAAAATAATAATTTATTGGTACAAACTACTCATAGATGAATGTCCAGCATTCCTCGTCAATCCAGAAATTTGTGAATTATCCCTTGAAATATTTCTTAATCCAGGAGGATTTCTAGAAGAAGTAACACCAGTTCTATCTTGATTATTATTATTATTGACATTTTCAACCATTTCTATTTCTCTTTTATTAAAATCATTATTATTATTTTCTTCATTTAAATTATTTTCATTATTTTCTTCTTGAATTAAAACATTTGGATTTTCAATCCAATCAATTCCATTTCCTTTTGGTTTACCGTAATAATATTTTAAAGGAAAAAACCATAAATATCTATTTATTCCCATAACTTCAATCCAATTTTCCCATTTTCCTCTATCAAATTTACTATTAAATTCTTTTCCTTTATGTTCTAAAGTCTCTATTGTAGTTTTATTTTCTAAAATCAATTTAATATGAAATTTAAAAAACTGAAATAAAATAATTTCCATTAAAATATCCATTAAATAAAAAACAATGTATCCCATTTTAAAAAAAAAATTCAAATTAAAAACAATTTTCTTAACTAACAAATATTTAAGAACAATATCATAAATAAACATAAAATTACAACAAATAACAAAAATTAAAGTACAATTCAAATAAAAAACCATTTGAATAAAATATTTCCTATTATAGAACCCAATACAATTATTAATCCAAGGGCAATGATGATCCATATTTAAAACACATCTATTACACATAGAACAGTGATGACATCTAACAGGTTTAAAAACATTACACATTAAACAATATCTACATCTCATTGAATCTGGATCTCCAATATAGAAACCCCAATATAAAGGAACTTGACCTGGATCTGAAATCACTGTTATGTATATTGCCCAAAGTGTTATTCCAAAAAATATATGAAATATTATTATTAATATTATGTTTATTGGGTTTTTTAATGATGATGGTATCCATATTAAAAATACAAAATTTATGTAATTTAGTGTTAACATTGAAAAGAAGATTAAACGGAAAATTATTGATATTAGTTTGTTGTTTGAATTTTGGGGCATTTTAATTTTTTTTTTCTTTTTTATTTTTAAATTTATTTTTCATAATTTAATATTTTTATTTTTAATTTAATTAAAATTAATTTTATTTTAAATAAGGAATCATAAAAAAATGTATTCAATATCAGTAAGATTTAATACGATATTTTTCTTCTTTGGAATATGTTTAACAATATTAGGAGTATTTAATGTAGCAACGACAATATTTATAAATAAAATCCCAAAAGTAAATAAATTTACATTTAAATCAACAACATTATATAATAATCCCTATACAAAAATTCAACATTCAAGTGGAGAAATGAATATGGATATTGATTTTGAGCCATGCTATAATTGGAATACAAATTTAATATTTGCTTGGATTAGTGCAACATATTCTAATGGTAATAGAAGAAATGAAGGTAATACAACTGTTACTATTTGGGATAATATAATGAAAAGGGATCAAGTTGAAACTCATCATTTTATTAATGAAAAACAATTATTGGAATATCCTCTTATTAGTAAAAATTTTGATTTATCTGAAAAAAAAATTTATTTAGAATTACATTGGGAACATATGCCTGTTTTTGGATTTATTCTTAAAAAAAGTATACCTTTAGGAAATTATGTTGTTAGAAAAGATAAAACTAAACCAACTAAGAAAGAAATTGAAAGAGAAGTTGGTTATGATGATTTATAAATTATATTTTATAATTATTTAAAGGATAAATTGATAAAATTTTTTATATTCATTTTTTTATTTTTAGTTTATATAAATTATTATAATAAAATATTATATTATTATATTTTTAAAAGAATTATAAAAAATGAGGAAAATATCAAAATCAACAGTAATGATATTTATAATAATAAATATTTTTAATATTTTATGCTTTTTAATTACATTATTTAATTCAAATAAACCATATTTTTTTTTAACATTCTTAACATATTGGGCCAATTCTTTATATTTATTAGGAGTATGTATATGTGATATTAATTTATCTTTCTTGAGCTCAGAAAAGTTAGAAGAAATAAATACATTTTTAAGAGATAAATATTTTAGAATTTCCTATACTTTTTCTTTAACTGTAGTAGTTCTTTATTGGTGTTTAGTTTTTTTAGGTTCTGATTTTATTTATCAAAAACCAGGTGTAATACAATTTTTTTTTCACTGTTATTTACATGGTATAACAACAATTTTTTTAACAATGGATTTATTTTTATATCAACATGAATATTGGGATAAAAATTTTTTTGATTTTTCTATGATTTCAATTTTATTTATTTTTTATACTGTTGTTATTATGATACAAAGAGCAATTACAAAATTTTCTCCTTATGCTTTTATGACTAATGCAACTAATTCACAATTAATTGTTTCTAGTTTTATAATGTATGTCTTTTTAATTGATTGTTATCAAATTTTTATTTGGTTACTTCAATTAAGTAATAAAAAAAATATAAATACAAGAACTCCATTATTAGAAATCGAAAAAAATTAAATTAAAAATTAAAACAATTCATTTAATTAAAATATTATAAAATCTAAGTTCAATTCATATTTTTTATTTAATAGAAAGAAAAAAAAAATGTCTGATCGAAGGCCAAAAAAATCAAATTCATTAAAAACATCAAAACTAAATTCAAATACACCAATAAAACCAAAAAGAAAAGAGAGTTATGGTGTTACAACAAATGCAGATGTATTCCTTAATAAAATAATAAATAACACTTTTTCCCCAGTTACAAGTACAAAACATATACCAAAAATACCATCAAATACTTTAGAAAATATTCAAATAGAAAAATTAACATTAGACATTTTAAAAAAAGATTATGAAAAATATCCAAATGGTGATATATCACAAAAATCATTTGGTATAGTAAAATCATTTGCTTATAATTCATATCATGGATTAGTAAAAGAACTTAATGAAGATAAAATTTGTGTAGTTCAACATTTAAAAAAACCTCAAAATTCAAAGTCAAGAATTTGGCCAAAATTATCATATTTTGCTATTTTTGATGGTCATGGAGGAGATAAATGTTCATCATTTTTACAAGAAAATTTCTTAAATTACTTAATTGAAGATAAAAATTTTCCAATTGATATTAAATTATCATTAACAAATACAATAGAGAGAATTGAAAAGGAATATATATCATTAGATAAAAATGATATTAGTGGTACTTGTGTTTTAATATGTATAATTGTAGATAATAAAATTTATGTTTGTAATGTTGGTGATAGTAGAGCAATTATGTCAATGGATAATGGAACTAAAATTCGTCCTTTAACAATTGATCATAAACCAAATAATCCAAAAGATTTTGAAAGAATTGTAAAAGCAGGTGGTAAAGTTTATATTGATAATGATGATCCATATAGAGATATTAGTAAAATGATAGTAATTAATAATCCAAAAGAATTTGATAATTATATTAAAGATCCTGATGTTGTTTATCGTATTTATCCTTGTGATTTAGCTGTCTCAAGAACAATAGGTGATGCTAAATCAAAAATAAAAGAAAGTGGAGGTATACCTGGATGTATTGTTGCTACTCCTGATATTTTTATTTTTGATAATTCTAGTAATTTAGATTTTATTGTTATGGGATGTGATGGGATTTTTGATAATTTAACTAATAATGAAATTATAGATTGTGCTTGGTTTGCTTTACAAAAATCATGTAAGGAAAGAAAATATGATATTAATTTATTATCTTTGGATATGTGTGATATGATTATTAAGAATTCTATGGATAAAATGTCTGGAGATAATTTATCTGTTGTTATTATTGGATTGGAAGGATTAGAAAAATATTTACATAATAAGATTAATAAGGAAAAAATTGGGAATATGTTTAAAAAATAAATTAATTTGAATGATTTTTTTTAATTTTAAATATATTATTAACGTAAGGTTCTGTGAATGAAGAATTATTTTCAATTTTTTTTAAATGTTTAAGAATAACTATTTAATATTGTGAATTAATTTTTTCTTTTTATTATTAAAAATTTAATAAATGAAAAAATTATTTTTTTAAAATGAATAATTAAAGAAAAATGGGTATTAAATGTATAAAGCCAAGTGAATGTTGTAATGAAACAAACTTATCCCATCAATATAATAATATCAAAGAACCATTATATCAAAATGAAGAAAAAAATGAAAAAATAGAAGATTCTAATAATTCAAAAAGAATTTCAAATTTTGGTGTTAATGAATTTGCAAATAAATTTTTACAATTAGAAAAAAAATTGTCAAAAAGGTCAAATAGTAAAAATTCTTTTTCATTTTCTTCACCTTTGACAAGTGTATCAAAATTTAATAATGAAATAGAACAATTAATAATAATGAATGAACAAAATTCAAAAATGGGAAAAGATGACATTGAAATGATAAAAAATGTATTTTTAAAAAATCCTTTTTTAAAAACACTAAATGATAAAAATAAAGAAGATATAATGAAAGAAATTCGTTTAGCAAAAATAGGATTAAATAAAATTATAATAAAAGAAGGTTATAAAGGTCGTTTTTTATATATAATAAAAAAAGGTTTAGTAGAATTAATGAAAGATAATAAGACAATAAAAAAATTAACAAAAGGAGAAAGTTTTGGTGAATGTGCATTATTAAATGATTCATTGAGAACATATACAATTAAATCAATTTCTGAATGTGAATTTTGGATTTTAGACAGAATATCATTTAGAAAAATAATAGATGATTCATCAATTGAAAATTTTAAAGAAAATAAAAAATTTATAAATTCAATAAGTTTTTTTCATGCATTAGAAAATTATCAAATTTCACTTTTATGTTCTGCATTATATAAAGAAATGTATGTTGCAAATCAAATAATTGCAAAAGAAGGAGAAGAGGCAAATTGTATTTATATAATAAAAGAAGGAGAAGTTAATTGTGTTAAAGAAGGAAGAATTATTAGAACTTTATCAAAAGGAGAAAATTTTGGTGAAAGAAGTATATTTTTAGATTCAACCAGATCTTTAGATGTTATTGCAAAAACTGATTGTATTTGTTATTTAATTACTTTTGATGTTTTAAAAAATATTTTAGGATTTTCATATAGTGAAGTTTTATTAATTCAAATTATTAAAATGAGCTTTTTGAAAAGTAAATATTTTAAAAACATTCATATTAACTTAATTGATAAAATTGCAAAATTGTTTCAAATGAAAAATTATAAAAAAGATGATGTAATTTATAAAAAAGGAACTTGTATGTGTGAAATTTTTAGTATTGTTATTGATGGTAATTTAATTGATTCAAAAAGAGAAATTGTTGGAAAAAGAGGAGAAATTATTTATGATAAAAATTTATTTTTACAAGATAATGATGCTCTTAATTCTGATCTAACTGCAGATCCTGATTGTTTAATTTGTGAATTAGAAGTAAAAGAAATATTTAAAATTTTAGAAGTTGAGAATTTCCAACAATTAGCAAATAAAAGTACTGAATTAAAGATTTTATCAAATTCACAATTATTAAGAAAATTTCATTTTGATAAAATTGAAGAACTTTTATCAAAAATGAATATAAAAAAATATAAAGAAAATGAAATAATAGTTTCAAAAGGAAAAGAAGGTAAATATATTCTTTTTGTTAAAAGTGGAGTAGTTAGAATTGAAAATATAAATCAGGATATTTCACATAATATTTTAGGAACTTTTGGTAGTAAAGAATTTGGTGCTTCTTATTCAATTGGAGATAATTTATTATTTACAAATATTTATAATGATACGATTATCGCTTCTACTGATTGTGAAATTTTATATATTAATATATCTATTTTCGAAAAGACTTTAGGAGAAAATTTAATTTCTTATTTAAAACATACTTTAATATTTAGAGATAAAAATTTGAATCTTAGAGATTTATATTTTTATGGTGATTTTAATAATCATTTTAATCCTATAGTTTCTTTAGTTAAATCTAAATTAAATGAGCAATTTTATGTTATTAAATGTTTTCCTAAAGATTTAATTATAAATGAAAATAATTTTAATCAAATTGAAAATTTAAAAAAAATAAATATTAGAATTGATTATCCATTTATACAAAATTATATAAAAACATTTCAAGATAGACATTTTTTATATTTCCTTTTCGAATATATTCAAGGAATGGTATTATCAGATTTAATAAACAAAAAAGAACAATTATCCTTTCCAACATATCAACTTCAATTTTATTTTTCAAATCTACTTTTAATAATAAATTATTTACATTCTAAAAATATAATTCACAGAAGTATACAACCAGATAATATAATAATAAATTCAAATGGATATTTAAATTTAATAAGTTTAAAAACTGCAAAAATAATAGAAGATAGAACAAATTCAATATTAGGAAATATATTTTATAAAGCGCCAGAAGTAATAAGTGGAGAAGGTTATTCATTTGAAAGTGATTATTGGTCTGTTGGTGTTTTAATGTATGAAATTGCAGTTGGTCAATTACCTTTTAATGGAAATGAAGAAGATCCTATGTCTGTTTATTTTTCTATTATTAATAGTAAATTAATTTTTCCTAATGATTTTAATGATATTTCATTTATTTCACTTTTAAGTAATATGCTTGAAAAATCACCTTATAATCGTTATTCTAAAATTGAGTTAATTCAAGGACATTCTTGGTTTAAAAATTTTGATTTTAAAGATGTTGAATATTTATTAATTAATCCTTTATTTATACCAAAAATTCAACCTATTAATTATGAAAATAATGAAACATTTGTTAAGCATTCTATTTTAATGTATAAGGAATGGCAAAAAGAATCTGGAATTATTATTGATGAAAAAGATAGGAAAGAATATGAATATTGGTTTGAAACTTTTTAATATTGTTATAAATAAATGTTATTATGGGTTTATAGTTATAGAATTATTTTTTTATATTTTTTTCTATTATAGATTTTTAATTATTTTTTGTCATTGGTATATATAGTATTTTAAAATTTAAAATTAAATTTTTAACATTTACAATTTATAATTTTTAATACTTGAATAAAATATCTAAAAGTAAAGTAAATATATTGAATATAAAAATAAATAATGGGAGAAAATGAAAATGAAATAGAAAAAATGAAAATTGAAGAAAACAAAGACCAAAATTCAGAAGAAGATGAAGATGATATTGAAAAAGATATATTAAATAAAGTATTTTTTAACAAATATAAATGTATAAAAAAACTAGGTGAAGGTTCATTTGGAATGATATTTAAAGCAGAATATAAAAATGAATATTTTGCTTTAAAATTTGAAAATAAAAGCTCTATAAATTTATTAGAAAAAGAAGCAAATATAATGTTATATTTAAAAGGACCAAATATTCCTTTTGTCAAATCATATGATACAACAGAAAAATACAATATATTAATAATGCAATTATTAGGAAGAAGTTTAGAAGATATTTTAGAAGAAAGAAAATATTTTTCATTAAAATCAGTTTGTATGTTAGCAACTCAAATGATATCAGTTTTAGAATATATTCATAATAAACATATTATTCATAGAGATATTAAACCAGATAATTTTGTTATGGGATTAGATGATTTATCACAATATGTTTATTTACTTGATTTTGGGCTTGCTAAAAAATATCGTTTTAGTTCAACTTTAATACATTATCCAATGGTTAATAAAAAGAAATTAATTGGTACTGCAAGATATGCTTCAATAAATGCTTTAAAAGGAGATGAACAAAGTAGAAGAGATGATTTAGAATCAGTTGGTTATGTTTTAATGTATTTATTAAGAGGAAGTTTACCTTGGCAAGGATTACAGGCTAAAACAAAGGAAGAAAGATATAAAAAAATATTAAAAAAAAAAATTGAAATTACTTCATATGATTTATGTATTGGATTTCCAAGTGAATTTGAAAAGTATATTGAATATACTAGAAATTTACAATATACAGAAGATCCAAAATATGATATTTTAAAAGGATTATTTAAGAAAGTTATGAAAAGAGAATCATTTAAATTAGATTATATTTATGATTGGACTACTAAAGATGAATTAAAATTAAGAAATAATATAAGTTTGAAAACTGAAGCAAGTAGTCAAAATCATTCAAAAATGAAAAGAGCTTGGAGTATTCGAGCTCAATATAGTCCTGATTTAGATGACAATAATGCTAAAATTAATAGAAAATTCACTGTTGAGTCTAATGTAAATAATAAAAATAATGATAATGATATAAGAGGTTGTTGTGGTGGTTGCTTTATGTAAGAATAATTTTTATAATGTTTTTAGTTTTTAAATATTTTTGTTTGATAAATTATGTAATATATATTATTTCTTATTATTATTTGTATTACTATCTGTTAAAAATAAAATAATTTCATTTATAAAATTTTCATTAAAAAAAATTTTGATTTATTAAACAAAATATATTTTGTTTAATAATAGTTTTTAAATTTTAAGTCAATTAATTTATATTACTATGCAAATAAAATAAAATTTCTTTTATATTAATATTTATTTAGAATTATCCATATTAATCATTGATAATTTAGAACAAGTAAAATTATTTTCATACATCCAGTGACATAGATTTTGAATTAAATCAATACATTCATCTTTATTAAATCCAAAATCATTATTATTTTCATCAGGGTCAATAAAATCTAAAATAAATTCATTACTTGTATCAGGAACATCTTCTGCTTTTTCTTCAGCTGTATATTCTAATCCAGTACTTACTTTATCTTTATAAGTTTGATTAACATGTTCTCTAAATAATGCAACAAAAATCAAAATTTTTTCAAAAAAATCAGGATTACAATATGAAGAAACTTTATTTAAATAATCAATAAAAACATCATCAGTTATTTTATTTTCATTTTCATCAATTTTTTCATCTTTATTATGTGGATTATTTAAAAATTTATTAAATAAAGGATGTTCACTAATATTATTATACTCTTTCATTCTTCTCAATTTATTTCTTTCACTTTTTACATTATCATCTTTAATATTATATAAAAAATTAAAAGCATCTAAAATAACTTTTTTAAATTCAGTAGTTTCACCTTTTCTATTATCTTTCTGAAAATATGAAAAATTACAAGGATTATATTTAAGTCTTTCAAAATTTTGTTCACTAATATCTTTCTTCGGTCTTCCTCTTCCTCTTCCACTACTTAAATTAGTATTATGTTTTTGTTTTCTATGAGTATATAATGCAGGATAAGATAAATAACTTTTCCCGCATAATTCACATATAAATGTTCTTCCTTCTGTATCATTTTTTGATCTTCTTCTATGAATATCATCTTTTTTATCTTGAGTATTTCCTTCATAATTTTCATCTAAAAAAATTGTATTTTCTTCACTTTTTGTTTGAAGATTATTTTGAGGAAATTGATTATTTGGATATAAAGATTGATTTTGGTTTGTTTGAGATTGATTATTGAAATTTCGAAGAGGAATTGTATATGATGAATTTTGAGGAGTTTCTAATGGAAGATATGCTGGATTTGGGAAATTGTTTATTAAGGTATTTGGGTTTGTTGATACTGAGGTATCATAATGGTTTGTGTTTGTGTCCATTTATTCAAAATATACTATTTTTTTTAAATTTTTTTTTATATTTTTGAGTTAATTATTTAATAATTTTTTTTTATTTAATTTTTAAAATTTTTCATGTAATTATTTTGAAAAATGAATTAAATAGATAAAATTAATGTAAATTGATTAAATGAAAATGTAAAATATAAGTAAATAAGTTAAAGCAATTAAAATTTAATGAGCAAAAAAAATTGTATTAAATTAAATTTATATAAATAAAAAATTTTAATAAGATTTTTAAAAAATATTAATATAAATTCATAATGGCAATTTGAAAAACATATATAATAAATCTTTTAATTAAAAAATAAAAATAGTAAAAAAATGTCAAATAAACAAAATGATGAAATAAAAATTAAATTAATACTTTTAGGTGATAGTGAAGTTGGAAAAACATCTATAATAAAAAATTTTTTCAATGTTGGATTCGATGAAGAAATGGTATCTACAACATCATCTCAATATGAAGAAAAAAAATATACAATAAAAGATAAAACAATAAAAGTGAGAGTATGGGATACAGCAGGACAAGAAAGATTTAATTCAATTACTCAGTCAATATATAAAGGGACTGATATTGTAATTTTTGTATATGATATGACAAATAAAGAAAGTTTTGAAAGAATTAAAAGCCATTGGTATAATCAATTTATTGAAATATGTGGAGAAATTAAAAGTAAAAATATTTATTTATTAATTTTGAAGTAATTGGACTTTTTGGAAATAAAAGTGATTTAAGTAATGAAGAAAATGTTGATGAAAAAGAAGCAAGAGCTTTTGCTCAAAAAATTGGAGCAATTTATCAAAGAACTTCTGCAAAAAATGGTACAGGTATTGAAGATAGTATTAATCAATTGGTTAATAATTATGTTAATAATTATATTTTTTGTAATAAAAATGAAAACACTTCAAAAGGAGTTGAACTTCAAAATAAAAAAGAAACAAAAAATAGTGGTTGTTGTTAAAACTTTTTATTAATCATTATTATTTAATTATTAACTTAACTTTATCATCATCAAATTTAAAAATATTTTAATTAATAATTAAAAACTATTTTACATTTAAAATTATGTTATTTTTTTTTCTTTCTTGCTCTAACCATTTTCTTATTTTTAAGGAAATTATGTGCTAATAAATCAAAATATATACAAAATCCTCCATCTACAAATGATAATGAATAAATAGTTAACCATATAAAATAATAATTTTTTTGCTGTGAACAACTTCCCAAACTTTTATTATTTAAATTTGGATATTTTTTATAATAATTATTGAATAATGAACAAATTTTATAAATATTACTGAGTCTAATTATTAAAAAGATAACTATAATCATAGTTATAATAATAGCAATTCCTAATAATATAATAGAATAAATAAATCTCATTGGTTTTGTTATTTCAACTATAAAATTAGCACATAAAGCAAATACTCCAGCAAATAAAAGTATATGTATTAATATCATTTGATTTGTTAATGTGAAAAATGAATAATTTAATATAATAACTAAAAAATTATATATTGCACTATATGAATTTAATAATCTTGCTCGATTAATTATATAATTATAAGTTTTTATTGGTCTATAAGCTCTTATTAAATTACTTATTAAATTTCCCATTTTAAAAATTTAAAAATTAAATAATGAATTTTCAAAATTATAGAATGTATATTTATCAAAATCAATGTTTTATTTTTTCAATATTTAAAATACTTTATTCAATTTTAATATAAGTTAAAAAACAATTCAATATCTATATAAATATATATTAATTATTTTTTTAAATCTAAAATTTTTTAAATATATTAAAACAATTATTATAAATTTTATATATGATAATTTAAGTATATTAATAATTTATTATCCCATATTACTTATTCCTTTCAAATAATTAAAAATAAATTAATTAAAATTACAATAAAAATATTCAAATGAAAAAAATTACAATTAATTTTAATTTATATAATATTTGATAAATTAATAAAATAAAAATATAAAATAAAATGAAAACTGAAGAGATAAAAAATGAAGAAGAAAAAAACTCAGACCCACAAAATAAAGGTAAAAAAGTTGATTTTGCAAATGACGTAAAAGACATTTTAGAAGCACAAGAAAGAGAAGGAGAAGAGCAACAACATGATGAAAATGATTTTCAATTAAAAGATGAAAATCATCAAGAAGAAGAAAATGAAAAATCAGAAAATGATGAAGAGACAAATGAGGAACCATTTAACTTCAGAAAAAAATTACTAACAACAGAAGAGCATAAAACATACGGTAATAGACTTCGTGAAGATTATGTATATGATAATGAAGGTGAAAATGGTATTTTTGAAGCTGATCCTCGTGTTGTTAGAATTGCAGGATTTGAATTAAATAAAAAAGTAACAACAAAAATTAAAATAATAAACAAATCTAAATTTTCTGAAAGAATTATTATACTTCCACCAACAACTCCTTTTTTTAAAATTCGTTATAATAAAAGAGGTCAAATTGCTCCTGGTTTATCAGAAGTTATTTTTTTATATTTTACACCTCAAAATTATCAATATTATACAGATAATATTTGTATTAATTGTCCTGGTGGTAAAATTATTATTCCTATTCATGCTTTTCCTAAAATGAATGTTCATGTTAAGGAATATGTTCCTAAAATGATTGATTTAGGTAATATTACTATTGAAACTACTGAGAAAAAAGAATTTGCTATTAATAATATTATTGATATACCTTTTAAGTTTCAAATTACTCCTCTTAATGAATGTGAAGAAATTTCTTTAACTCCTCTAATTGGGGAAATTAAACCTTTTGAAACACAGAAATTTAATATTAGTATAACTCCAAAGAAATATGGTATTTTTAGAGGAGAATATGAATTTAAAGTTAATGAAGTTGATTATCAACCACATAAATTTGAAATTTTTGCTACATGTAAAAGTTATGATACTAATAATTTAATTGAAGAAGCACAGAAAATATCAAAAGAAGAAATGCTTAAGAAATATAGTAAAAATGTTCTTACTCAAAATCAAGATGATCAATTTAATGAAGAAAATCAAATGGAAGATACAACTAAAAAAGAAGATGAAAAAGTAGAAGAAGCAAAAACTGAAAATTTAGATCCTGAAATGAATAATATTATAAAAGATAATAAATTATCAAATGAAGATTTAGAAACTAAAAGTATTAAAACTCAAATTTTACCAATTGAAAAAAAATCATTAGATAATTTCTATGATAAAGATGTTGGAGAATTAAAACAAAAACAACAAGAAGATTTAAATGAATCAAATGCAAGTGAATTAACAAGACCAGAATCTAAAATGTTAAGTCGTTTTAAAAATTTTCCAAGTAATAAAGAAAGAGAATATTTAAATACATATAATGACATAGATGGACAAATTAAAGCAAAAGAATTTAAATATATTCGTTTTATAGGAAAAGAACCTTTAACAGAAGAACAATCAAATAAAATTTTAGATGATAGAGAAAAAGATAAGAATAAATTAATTGATATGGAATGCCAAATGGATAAAGATAGACATCAACCTGAATTAGATAAAGATAAATGTGAAGTTGATCGTGATCAGAAATTTTATCAAAAGCCAAATTTCAGTACAAATCAAAATGATAATTTCTTTAAAGCAAGACATTATATAAAGTTATTCCTTAAAGCAATGACAAAAATAATATATAGAAAAAGAGCTGATGATAGATTAAATAAATTAAATGATTTATTAAAGAAAAATAATATAAAAACAAGAAATGATTTTATTCATTTTTGTGATCAAGATTGGATAGATTATTTCAGTCAAGATCAACAAGTAGGAAATGATGAAAGTCAATTTAATTTTATGCAAATGAAATTTGTTCCTCCTTCACATTTATATCGTGAAATAATATGGTTAAATAATGAAATATCATTAAATTCATTAAAACAAAATATAACTCATGAAAATAATATTAATTTAGAAAACTTTACAGAATATGAACCATTAGAAAGACATGATATTGAAATTATAAAATATGAATCATTTAATTCACCTGGTTTAACACAATTTGATATTAATATGGGAGAAAAACCATTTAGACCTTCTTGTCAAAGTGAAAATTTAATTAGAAGTGAAAGAGGTGATAGTGAATTAGATCCAAGTAAAAATGAAGATTTATATGAAATTGCTGATTGTCATTTAAAACATCTTCATAGTAAACCTGAAGATTCAATTTTTAATAATCCATCATTAAGAAAATATACTCAATTACCTTTATATAATGAAGTATCACTTGATTATAATTTACAACCTAGATTAATTAAAACTGCATATTCACCTATTTCAGATTATCAAAGAATTCTTTATTCTATAATTAATTATAATTATGAAGAAGCTGATAATATTAATATTAAATTAATTGAAAGTGATCCTTTCTTTGTTGATTCTTCTATGAGTTTAGAAAATTTGAAAAAACTTAAAGCTCCTGATGAAAAAGATTTAATTATTAAAAGTGGGTCACCTGTTGATGAAGATAATTATATTTTTGAAATGACTAAAAATGATGATAAAGCTATTTTAGATATGATTGAAAAAGATGATGATAAAGTTAAAAATATGAGAGATTTAAATAAAAATGGTACATATGATATAAGGAAAGATAAAAAAATTAAATATGAAAATATGATGATGGCACATAAAAAAAAATGGATGAGTCTTGTTCCAACATTTTTTGAATATATGAACTCTGGAATAAAACATCCAAATAATAAATTGGCTCCATAACTAAAAATATTGTTTTTAAAATATTCAATATATATATTCAAAAATAATAAAATATCTTCATTTTTTTAAATTTAAATTATCTCATAAATAATATTTATATTATTTTAATTTGAATCTAATGACATATGTAAGATAATTATAATTATCATTATTTTCATAAAAATTAAATAAAAATAAAATATAAATTAAAATTAAATAAATTAAAAAAAAACAATCAAAAAATGCAGAATAAATACGAAGTATTAGAAGTAGTAGGTGAAGGTGCATATGGAATAGTATACAAATGTCGTAACAAAGAAACAGGTAAATTTGTAGCAATAAAAAAATTTAAAGAAGTTGAAGACGAATTAGTAAAAAAAACAATGAAACGTGAATTAAGAATGTTACAAAGAATGCATCATGAAAATATAGTAGATTTTGTAGAAGCATTTAAAAGAAAAGGAAACTTATTTTTAGTATTCGAATACGTTGAAAAAAATTTATTAGAAATCCTCCAAGATAGTCCACGTGGATTAGAACCAAAACTAATTCGTCATTTTATGTATCAATTATGTAAAGCAATAAAATATCTTCATGATCAAAATGTAATACATCGTGATGTTAAACCAGAAAATTTATTAGTAAATGAAAATATGGATCTTAAATTATGTGATTTTGGTTTTGCTCGTTTAATTAGTGGTTCATCAAAAGAAAGACTTACTGATTATGTTGCTACTAGATGGTATAGAGCTCCTGAATTATTATTAACACAAGGTGAATATGGTCCTGAAGTTGATTATTGGGCTATTGGTTGTATTATGGGAGAATTAGTAGATGGAAATCCACTTTTTCCTGGAGAAAATGAAATTGATCAGTTACATTGTATACAGAAAGTTCTTGGGAATTTTACTGATGAACAAGTTTATATGTTTTATGCTAATCCTATTTATAGTGGAAAGGATTTACTTGAAGTTGACAAACCTGAAACTTTAGAATGGAGATATCTTGGGAAATTACCAAAAAACGCCATTAGTTTTATGAAAGGATTACTTGAATTAGATCCTAAAAAAAGACTTAATGGAGTTACTGTTTTCCAACATCCTTATTTAGCTAAATTAGTAGAAAAAGATATGAAAAAGAATAATGATAAAATTGCTGATGCAAATGATAATGTATCAAATAATAATTTAAATAACAATGGAAATAATTCAAATACAAATATTAATAATTTAAATAATAATAATGTAGGGAATAATATACAAGTTATTAATAATAATAATGGAAATACAAATATTCAAGTTATAAGTAATAGTAATAATACAAATACAAATGTAAATATAAATAATGAAAGTCTTCCAATTGAAAAAATAAGTCAAAATATAATTCAAAGTGTAAGAAATAAACCACCTATTCAACAAAATAATCAAAATAATAATATTTATGTCATTCAATTCCAAAATAATCCAAATATTCAAAACTTTTCAAAATCAGAAAGAGATAATAATACTAATCAAACATCAATTACAAATATAAATAATATAAATTATAATAATTTTGGAGACTTTTGTCCTCAAGAACAAATACCAAAACCAGTACCATCAGATAATAAAAAGCAAAAAAACAAAGGAAAGAAAAAAAAAGAAAAAGAAAAGGAAAAAGAAAACTTTAATACAATATCAATGAAAAAACAAAACATTTCAAAATTAGCAACATCAATAAATTTCAACCAAAAAGACAAAGATAACATGAATTTAGTATCATTTATGTCAACAAACAATGGAGGAAACACAATGTTAGACAATGCATATAAAACTTTTTATCAAAAAAACAAAGAAAAAGATATATACAATATAGAATTAGATTCTCAATATTATAATTTAAATGAAAGTAATGAAAATATAAGAAATTACATAAATAGAAATTATGATATAATACATGAAGAAGAGGAATATCCAAATGATTACAATGAATATGAAAATAAAAAAATGAAACAATTAGTTCAATTATATAAAACTAATAATTCAAATATGAAACATGAACATAGTCCTGGAAAAGGAATTAAACATCCAAAAAATTCTCCTCCTAAAAATGGAACTTATTATAATGGAGGTAAAAATTATTATTCTAATAATAAGAATAATAATCTTCATTTACCTGTGATACCTAAAGGGAGTATTTATATCAATAATAATTACAATTTGTCTAGTTATAATAAAAAATTCAATTACTATTAAATGTTATATTGATAATTGCTTTTTGATTTTTATATTTTTAAAACTTAATATTTTTTATAAATTTGTTAATATTTTTTTATAGATATAATTAATTGCTTGGA
Source organism: Isotricha sp. YL-2021a (assembly GCA_023806865.1). NCBI lineage: Eukaryota > Ciliophora > Litostomatea > Vestibuliferida > Isotrichidae > Isotricha > Isotricha sp. YL-2021a. Next base: position 109,225 of record JAJJLH010000144.1, read on the forward strand.
GAAATGTATGATAAGGTTTTTTACTTAGAAATTCTCATTTTGATTCTTTTTTTTCCTGTATTTTTTTTGATTGAATTCATTTTTGAAGTCAATTAGATAAATTTGAATTTTTTTTAAAATATTATTAAAATAAATAAATATTTTAAAAAATAAATTTTTAAAATTAAGAATTTATCAAATTTTTAAAATTACATTCATAAAGTAAATTTAATTTAAAATATTATATTTAAAAATTTTATATTACTTCAGTGAATGTTAATTCCTTAAATTTATTAACTAAATCATCAACTTTAAAAGTACTAAAAACAGAAATTTGATAAATATCCTTAACAACATTTTTCTTACCAGCAGTAACCTTCTCTTGACAAGCATATTTAAATTTAACTTCCTTATTATCACTTTTCAAACTCTCACAAAATTTTTTAAACTCAGGTTCATTAATTAAACTTTTATCTCCAAATAAACCATAAATGAAATTTTCATTATAGAAAATAACTCCTTTTTTACATTTAGCTAATTCTCCAACTAAAGAAGGACAAGTAGAAAAATAAATTTGACTATTATCTTCTTCACTTTTAATAAAACCAACTTTAACTTTATCATCACTTATTATATTTTTAACTTGATATTCCACTAACTTCATTAATTGATTTTTTAATTTAGTTTGATATTTTTTATTCTCAGAGAAAAATCTATTAGCAGTATCAACAATAATTCCTCTTTCAACACCCCACATATTCATTAAATCATGAATTACATTATTATCAGCATCTAATTCAACAAGAGCTCTTTTGCCTGAAACAAAATAAATTCTAACAATACCATCTGAAATTCTTTTTGTTTTTGTTATTTTAATGTAACCAACTTGTGATGTATTATCATGATGCGTACCACAACATGCTTCAACATCAACATTTTCAATATTAACTACACGAAGTTGATTTCCTGGTACAACACCACCTTGATATAAAGTAAATCCATATTTTTTTTCTGCTTCTGCTTTATCTATAAAACTTTTTATAATGTTATGTCCTTCTAAAACAATTGTATTTGCCATATCTTGAATTTTTTTTTCTTCTTCATATGTTAATGATTCATAATGTGTAATATCTAAATGAGCATATTCTTCTGTTTTCTTTGCTCCATTCTGCCATACATGGGGTCCTAATATTCTCTTTGCTGATGCTGAAATTATATGACATGCTGTATGATGACACATTAATTGAATTCTTCTTTCCATATTTATTTCACCATGAACTGTTTTTCCTTTATATGATTCTTTATCATTTGGTAATGGTTGACTTAATATATGTAAATTACATTTACCTACTTTTTGAACATCGACTACTTCATATTTTATGTTATCTATAGTCATGAAACCATGATCACATTCTTGACCTCCTGATGTTGGATAGAAGGCACTTTCATCTAAAATTACTATATTATTCATTCCATTATATTGACCATTTTCTAAATTTGTAAATATTTCAATTATTTTTCCATCAAATTCACTCATATGATGATCTTTATAAAAAAGTTCAACAGTTTCTTTTAAATGACCTGTTTCATATAATATTTGTTCTGCTAATTTAACTACTCTTTCTTCTCTTTGAGCTATTTCATAATATAAATTACCTGGAATTGGAATATTTGCAACTTCACTTATTCTATCTGCTGGAATACCATATGATTGAATTGCTACAATCCAATCATCAATTGTCATTCCACCTTTTTTCTTAATTAATTTATCTAATTTAGTTTTTTGATCTTTATCTGTAGTAAGCCATCTTTCTAATTCTTTAGCAAGAATATCTTTTAATTTTGGATTTTTTTCAATCTTACCATAAATACCTTCAAGATCTTTAATATGACAATCAATAATTTCATCAATTTCATTAATTCCAATTGTTTTATCCCAACCATGTTTTTTTAATATTGAAAAAACTCTTCTAAGAATATTTCTAACATTAGAACCTCCTCCAACATTTGAAGGAAGAGAACCATCATTAATAATAATAAAAACAGTTCGAATATGATCAAGACAAATATAAATATCTTTAATAGGTGCAATGGCATTTTTTACATTTTCTTCAGATTCTCCTATAGTTTCTGCAATAAGTTTCCAAGTTTTATCAATATCTTCAACTTCATCAATATTTAATAAACAAGAATAAGGACCAAATTTTTCCCATATTTCATTATCTAAAGACATATTTAATTTCTTAATAACATAATCAAAAGAATGTTTAAAAGTATCCATATAAGAAGTAGCACTTCCATTAATTAACCAAGGAATTCTTTCTAAACCAATCCCAGTATCAATGATAGTAATAGGTAATTGCTCTATAGAACCATCATGATAAGTTTTATATTGAGTAAAAACCATATCACCAATTTCTAATCCTCCAATAAAATATTCAATACAAGGTCCACAATTACCACCACCAGCCCAAACATCTTCAATAAAAGTAATTTCATCTGGATCAATACCTAATTCCTCAGTTAACCATCTATAATTAAATTCAACACATTCTTCTTTAAAGAAATGATATTGTCCAGGATAATTAAAAACTTGAATACCTAACATAATAAAACCAGAATAATGTCTTCCAGTTAAACCAATATTATCTAAATCATTAAAACGAACTGAAAATTGAGGACAAATTAAAGGATTAGCAGGAGGATTTAATTCACCTGTAACACAATATGGTTGAAAACAATAAATCCCAGCAGCAACATAATCAACATCACTTCTCCATCTAGCAACTACTGGATATCTTTCAATTGAAGTACAAGGTATTCTTGCAGTCGTTAAACTTTTTTCAAAACTTTTCCATGCTTCTGCATAAGTTATTTTTCTTTTACCATCTCTACCTATACCTGTACCACGACCTATAAATTCGTATTTTCCTACACATGCTGAGTCACCACATGTTTTTGATTTTTCACTATGTCTCCAATAATAATGACCACATTTACATTGTGCACGACTGTAACCTAAGGATGTTAGTGTCTTTACTGGGTAGTATTTATCTGGATTTTTTTCAAAGTCTGGTCTAAGGAGATTTTTTATTTCTTTTGCTGTTAAGGCTTTTACCTCTTTTAAATCTTTGTTTTTAGTATCTTTTGATTTGTCCATTTGAGTTTTTTAATGTTTTATCTTTTTAAATTTGCCAAATAAATATTTTGATATTTAATTATTTTTTTTAAAATTTTATATTAATTATATTATTTTTAATCATTAATTTTTTTAAAATTTATACTCTTAATATTCCAAATTTTTAACCTTTAAATTCAGCATATTTTTGAATTTTTATTTGATCCCCTAATTTAGATTGAACTAATTTAATCTCATCCATTTTTTTTGGTATATGAAAAACATTAATAAAATCATCAATATTTTCAATTAAAGCTTTTGGATCATCTTCTTGAATAAAATGTCCAGTTCCTTTAATAACAACTAGTTTAAATTTTCCTTGCATATGACCAATAGTAAGTGGAGTATCTAACTCATTAGTATCAGTTAGAATCAAAGCTTTAGGTGTTTTAATAGACAAAAAATCATAAGATAAATTTTTATACCAATCTGGCCAATATTTTTCACTAGAAACCAAGTCAGTTTTCCATTGATAAACTTTTTTTCCTTTAATATCTTTACCTTCTTTTAATAAAGGAGGAATAGAAATTCTACAACTTTCAACATTCCTAATTTGAGTATGTGACATATAATAAATAGCACTATTAATAGAATCAAAATTATTTTCTCTTTTCTGAACAACATTCATCATAAAAGGAAGAGCTTCCATAGCAGAACCTTCAATAACATCAATAATAATTATTCCTTGAATTTTATCATATAAATCTTGATTAAATTCAGTTTTTAAAATATGACAAACTGCTTTTGTTGCAACTGCTCCTCCTAATGAATGTCCTAATATAATCATTGTTTCATCTGGGAATAATTTATTTATTTCTAAGAGAACTTTTTCAGTTTCTGAAATTAAAGTATCAATTGATAAGTCTGTTGCTGGTTGAATTGTGTTAAAACCATGACCACGAAAATCAAATGATATAACTCTGAAATTTTTTGCTAATTCTGCAAGTAGACTAAATGATAATGCTGAGTGTCCTGCGCCATGAAGACATATTAAATTTGGTCCTGAGTCTCCTGTATAATATATTGGAAGTTTATTATCTTCAATAAAAATTTGATGTTTGAAATAGTTTTTCCAATCTAATGGGGTACAATGCTTTTTATCCATTTTTATTTACAATATATATAAATAAAATATATTAGATTTATTTAAATAATAAATAAGTAATCATATTTTATTTAAAATATTATTATTGATATAATTAATCAAATGTTTTATATTTCCAATTTTCACATATATTTAAATCTTTCATACTATCTCTATCATATTTTAAATGAACAAGTCTTTTTGTTTTTCCTTTTAATTGTTTATAATTATCTTCTTCTACTTTTAATAAATTTTTACCTTTAACCTCCAAATTCCAAATATTATAAGTTTTATTCATAAATTTTTTAAAATTAGGAAAAGTAGATATATATTTATTAAAACTTTGTGTTTTATACATTGCTTTATCAAATTCATTATTAATATTATTAGGATTCATAATATTTTCAAATTGATTAGGATATTTTTCTTTTAAAATAATCCAATAAGGTTTATTATCATTTCCAACATTAACATAACCTCTTCTTTCACCTTCAAAATTCTTAGGTCTTCTTAAAGACATACTCCAATTTTGTAGTCCATTTCCAAAATTTATTTTTTTATCATTAAGAGCCATATACCTTAAAGTCTCCGTTTTTGTAATATAATTATCACTTTCTTGAAGTAAATTAACTCTGTTTGATTCAGATGGATCATTTTTAGTACTTATATATAATCTTTTAATTAAATTTCTATTAAATCTTTTTTGAAAATTTAAATTATTTTTATATAATTTTAAATTTTTTTCTTGTATTAAAAGTGGTCTAATTACATAATCATTCATACTATTAGGAATAGTTTTTAAAAAATCATTTTTTTTTATATTATTATTTTCAATATTATATTTACATTTAGAAAAAATTGCTTTAATTTGGTTATCACTCATTGCTGAAGATTTAGTATTATCAATTGTATTATTATTTTTAGCCATTGTAGATCTACTATGTTGTTGTGAATATAGACTTCTTGAAATTGAATTATTAACATTAATATTTGTTTTATTTTTTAAAAATTTTGGATTTCCAACTATACTATAAGGTATTAATTTATCATCTAAATCATATCTTGGTCCTTGTAATCTTCTACCAACAACAAAAGGTATTTTTGAATCAGAAGGTAATTGAAGATAAGTATCTGGACTATCAAATAAATTTTTTACTTCATTTTCTATTTTTAAATTTGAACCTGGGGATATTTTATTTACAACTAATGTTTTTTTTGGTTGTTTTGATATTATATCATTTAATTTCGAATTAAAAGTTGATTTCATTATGTTTTATTATTTTTTAATTTTTATTAAGTATAATCAAATAATATATAAATGATATAATTAATTTAATTAATTATCATTAATTATCTAAATGTCAGAAATTTCAAAAGAAAAATTGAATGATATAAAAATTCAAATGGAATATTATTTAAGTGATGAAAATTTAAAGAAAGACCAGTTCTTTCACCAAAAAATATTATCAAATTCAGAAGGTTATATTGATTTAGATTATTTTTTAAAATGTAATAAAGTTAAAAATGCGGGATGGACGAAAGAAGAATTAAAAGAAGGAATAAAAGAAAGTAAAGAAATAGAATTAGATAATACTACTGAAAAAGTAAGAAGAATAAATAATAAAGAATTACCAGAATTATTACTTCTTAATAAAAAAAGAAAAAAAGATGAAAATGAAGATGAAAAAGAAGAAAAAGAAGAAAATGAAGAAAATGAATCAATAGATCCAACAATTTTAAAAGTAACATCAACTGAAGAAACTAAAATAAAATGGAAAGATATTTTATCAGAATTTCAAAAAGAAAATCCAAATTTAAAAGTTGTATATGGAAGATTTAAAATAAATGAAGGTCATTTTGCAATTTTAATTAAACCAGATGAAGAATTAAAATTTAAAGATTCTTTGAAAATAAATGATGAAGTTTTTAAAGTAGAAAAATGTGAAGGAGAAGATTTAATTGAATTTTGGAAAAATCATGGTAGTCATTATGAACAATGTGTTAAAAGTCATGATAAAAAAGGTAAAAAGAATAATAAAAAAGGTAAAAAGGAAAAAAATAATAAAACATTTTTAGAAAATCCAGTTAATTTAGGAGGTGAAAAATTTACTGATATTAGTTTAGTTAGAGCTAAAGCTAGAAAAATTTTAACTGATAATAAAGATGGTGATGCATTAAAAGATAAAGATAAAGAATTTATTGAAGATGTTTTAAAATACCATCATAATTATGATGATAAAATTAAAGATTTAGATTTTATTACTACAGGTAAATCTGAAAAATATGAACATTCAAGATGTTTTTTTATAGTTAAAAAAGATGGTGAAAAAGTAGATTTTTCTATTCAAAAATGTATAGATGAAATATTTAATAAATGTAAAAAATAAAATAAATAAAAAATAAATAAAAATAATTAAATATTATAATAAAAAATAATTATTTGAAATAAAAAATAATAATAAAAATAAATAATTTAACATTATATCTTTAACATTTTAAAAATGGTAAAGAAAGCAAAGAAGACAACAATATACACTCAAAGTCAAATAAAAAAACTAAACGAAAAACATCCATTATGTCAACCCCAAAAGAAAAACTTCCGTTTGGGAAATGCAATACGTCCTCGAATAGTAAAATCTCGTTTTGTTAGATTTCCAAGATACGTTCAAATCCAACGTAAAAAAAGAATACTTTTGAGAAGATTAAAATGTCCTCCAGCAATTGCCCAATTCTTAAATCCATTAGACAGATCAACAACAAAACAAGTAATAAATCTTTTCAAAAAATATTCTCCAGAAACAAGAAAAGAAAAAAAAGATAGATTAAAAAAAGAAGCTCAAAATGAAGTAAAAGAAAAAGATAAAAAAAAAAAAGAAGGACCAAAACCATCATATGTAAAATGTGGTTTAAATCATGTTACATATTTAATAGAACAAAAAAGAGCAAAAATAGTTTTAATTGCTGCTGATGTTGATCCAATTGAAACTGTTGTTTTCTTACCTACTTTATGTAAATCTATGGGAGTACCTTATGCTATTGTTCCTTCTAAAAGTAGACTTGGAGAATTAGTTCATAAAAAAACTGCAACTTGTGTTGCTTTGACTGAATTTAAAGAAGGTGCTAATGAATTAAATAATTTATGTAAAACTTTCAATGAAAGTTTCAAAGGCCCTGGACATGAATGGAAAAAACCTGAAAAAGGATTTAAAGCTATTAAAAGAGAAGAAAAGTTACAATCTATTCTTATGAATAATGAAAAGAAGAAATAAAATTGGGTTTTTTTTTGAAATAATTTAAAATTAAAATATATTTCATAACTTAACATGAATAAATGGATTTTTTTTAATATTTTTTTTTATTTTTTTTATGTGTTTAATAATTGGTTTTTATGGCTATTTTAAGTTTTCATAAATTTTGTTTAATTTTTTTTTTTCAGTAAAAATATAAAAATATAATAAGGAATTAATTTAAAATTTAAATTTTAAAGTTTGAGTTTTTGGGTATTATGCAAAATTTTAGTTTTCTTTTAAGAAATCAAGAAAATATATCAAATAATTTATATCAATTTTCAGAAATAAAAAAAGAAAAAATCAAAAGAAATAGTATAAATATACTTACTACAGATGCAAAAACAAATTCATTTTATTTTTCTGATTATAAAACAGATAAAAATAGAATAACACCAACTAAATATATACCATTCTGGATTAGTGATTCAAAAAAAAAAAAAAATAATATTATTTTATTTAATATACCACCAAGTGAAAAATATTCACTTTTAAAAATTAAAAAATATAAACAAAATAATAATTTTTCCCCTTTTAATTCAACTACAAGAATTTATAAAAATAACATTCAATGTTATGACTCTGATACAAAAGGAAATATTATAAATGAATATAAATATTTTTCATTAATGAAAAGAAAAAAAATATCAAGTGTTAAAAAATATTTTGAAAGTAATATTTCTTTTAATGGAAAATATAATAATATAAAACATTTTAAAATATTTAGAGATTGTGAAATAGGAATAAATAATAAATGGCAAAAAAAACAAGTTTCAATATTTCAAGATGATGATGTTAATAGTGAAGATGAAGAAATATCAAAAGGAAAACAAATATGTATAATACATTTAAAAGAAGCAATAACATTATTTAATAAAAACAAAAAAAATTAAAAGTATTTATATAAATTAAAAATATTTTTTTATATAAAATAAATTTTAAAATCATTAATTTAATTTAAATTTTTTTTATAAAAGAATTTCTTCAATTTCATATTTTAATTTAAATAAAGGATGTTCATGTTTTTCACCTAATAGTTCTTCGCATAATTGACAATAATTAAATTCATGACAAATACTACATTTATATCTTAATCCTTTAATTGGATTCATATTACATCCATCACATGCAATTCCATTATGAATACTAACACATATTTTTTTATATTCTTTTTTCTCATTATTTTCAAATAACTTTTCCATTTTTGAATTTTCTAATATTGTACTAACACCCATATTTGTTTCTTTTACTAATTCTGCAGTTAAATCTTTAATTTTTTGAGCAATTAATTCTTCAATATTATTTATTTGTTTATCTTCTTTTTCTTTTTCTTTTGCTGCTTTTATTTCTCTTAATTTTTTTATTTTTGAAAGAATATTATTAATAACTTGTTTTTTTTCAACTTTATTATTAATTGGGATTGGATTTTCATTTATAATATCTTCTTTATTTTCTATTTTATCGTCTTCTATTTCTTCATCATCTTCTTCTTCTTCATAATTATCAATAACATGGAATTCTTCATCAGTAAAATAAATATAAATAGTAGCGTTTTTATTTTTACTTAATTCTGAATAATTTTCTGTAGTAATTTTATAAAATTTATGATTATTTGTTTCTAATTCATAAAAAAAAGAATATGCTTTTTCTGGTTCTAATTTATATATTTTTGAAATAGATTGAAGGAAATTATCATATTGACTAGGTAAAGTACCATATTTAATTTCATTATAAAAATTATATGTTACTGGTAATTCACCTTCCATATTATAAAATATAATACATAATATTTTTATTTTTAAAAAAAATATAAACTATATTTACAATAAAAAAAATATTTAAATAATTATTAATTCAAAAAAAAAAACATTTAATTTATTTACTCATATTCTTCATCATATTTCATAACAACTTTTTTAATTTTTTGAAAACTTTCATAATGTTTATTATCTTCAGGAGGTTCTAATAAAATAACAACTGAAGTTGGTCTTTTAGTTTGTGATGCTGTTCCCAATGCTTGTCTTGAAGGAATATAAACATAAGGAACATTATTTTTTTCACATAATATTGGAATGTGACTTATGACATCTACTGGTGATACATCACCTGCAAGAATACATATACATTTTTTTTTCTTTGATTCTTCTTTTCTGTAAAATTTATTCACTTCTTTTACTCCTCTTTTTATTAATTTTACTTTTGATAATTTTGATATTAATCCTATTAATTTCATTGTTAATTTTTCACTTGCCATTGGCTTTGCTATTGGAGAAATTGCTAATTTTGACATGTCAATTGGCTCTTCTAAACTCTCCATTTTAAGATATAATTTTTAATTTTGAAATTAATCTTATTAAAAAATTTAATTTAAATGAAAAATTTTTTTAATAAATATGATTATATGGAAGACAAATATTATAAAATTATAATATTATTATATAATTAATTAGTTAATTTAATTAAAAATTAATCAAAAAAAAGAAATGATAATTTTAAAATTTGATTTATAAGTAAAAATATTTATACTCAAGATAAAAATATAATATAATTTGTTTTAAATTAAAAAATAAACTATATCATTATTTGAATCTTTATTCCTATACAAACTATATATCAAAAAAATATAAAAAAAGTTATTGTCTTATTAACAATCTACTTTAATTTGTTCAAGAAAATTTGTAAATGAATATCTATATTTATTTCGTTCTGATAAAATAGGTAAATTCTTAATTTTCTTATCTTCAGAACATTCTTTTAATTTTTGAATAGTATTTTTAATCAAAAAATCAACACCATAAGGATTAATAGAAGTAATTAATTTACCTTTTTTATCATTAATATTTAATTTTTCAGCCAAAACTCTACATTTTACATACTTTTCATTTACTCCATTTTCACTCTCAATAAACTTATCAAAAATATTACTAGCTTCATTTTTATCAATAGTAATTGTACTAATAAAACAAATTGGAATTTTTTCCCTTTCAAAAGTAGATTTTAATTCGTTTATATATTTAACTTCATCAAGATTAAAATTTTTATGATTAAAACAATACCAAATACAATGAATATATTTATCAGGATCATTTTTATTAAATTGATTATTAATTAAATTATTAACATCTTGAATCAAAGTTTCGAATTTATATCTTCTTTCATTAAATCCTTTCATTTCATAAAATCTAAATTTTTCATTTTTTCCTTCTGAAATAACACAATTAGAAAAAGCAAGAGCTGTATTATTAATCATACTATTTTTATCTTTAAAAATACTTTTAATTAAAGTACTTTTCCCACAATTTTTTTTCCCCATAACTAAAATATTAATATGTTTCATATCTAAAAAAAATTCATGATGAAAATAATTTTTCCAACTAATTCTTTCATTAGGATTTTTTTTCAAGCATTTAATTAAAAGATCTTTAAAATTATTATCATTAGGTAATTTATCAGGAATATCATTATCATTAAAATTAGGAAAATGATTATAATACATTTGATACATAATCATTCCAATACTCCATAAATCAGCTTTATTATTATAAGGTAATTCATTTAAAATTTCAGGTGCCATTGTTTCAGGGGAACCACAAAATGAATCATCAATTTTTTCTTTATATAATATTTCTCTACTTAAACCAAAATCTGCTAATTTAACAGTAAAATCTTGTTTTGATTTATTATTATATTTTATTAAAATATTTTCTAATTTTATATCTCTATGAATTATATTATGGGATTCTAATATTCGAAATGCATTGTTTAATTGATTCATTATATTTCGAATTTCTATTATTGAAAATCCTTTGTGTTTTTTTTCTAATATTGAATTTAAGTCTGTATCACATTTTTCTAGAATTAAATCATAATAATTCTCTGTTTCTATAAAATCATATAGTTTTATTATATTTTTAGATTTAAATTTTGATAATATATTTTTTTCTCTTTCTAATTCTTGATTTAATTTTTGTTCTTCTATTATTGATTTTGGAATTCTTTTTATTGCTATTTTTAATGATCCTGAGTATACTGCTCCAAAGTTCCCACCTCCTATTTTTTCATTTAAAATATATCCATTGCTCATTTTTAATTATATTTAAGAATTAATTTTTATTTATATAGTTTCTGATCAGATTATTTTAATTTTATTACAATTTTCCATAATATTTTTTTTCTAATTTATAAATTTTGGTGAAAAATATTGATAAAAAAGAAAAAATAATATATAATAAAAAAAATTATATTGTATTTTTTTACAATTGTCAAAACAATATTAATAAAATAAAATAATTTAATAATCCTATTTATTAATTTTAATTTAATTTTATTTTTTATTTTATTAAAATATTATATTTCTCCATATTAACATTTACATTTCATTAACAACTGGAATTTCGATTTTTTCTTCATTTCCAATATTACCTATTTCATTATTATATAAAATAAAATTAATAAAATAAACTCCATTCTTTATATTTTCATTCTTAAAAAATAAAGAAATGGTAATATCAATAATTTGATTTATCTTTACAACTTCACCATTATTTATTATTGTATCTTTAATATAAAATTCTGATTCATTATCATCTGATTTACTTTTTAAATAGCAATTAGTAGGAAAATCAATTGTACCATTATTTTTTAACTTAATTTTTATTTGAATATAATTCTTATTTTTCTCTATAGTCTTTTTTAATAAATTTTTTGTAATTGAAGAAATTTCAAATGAATAAAAATTAATATCCAAATTATTTTTTATTTTTGATGAATAAAAATTTATATCTTTTTCTAATTCTTTAGGAGCTATTGTTTCTACTTTAATTATATTTGTTTTATTTTTTTCGTTTTTTAATATTTGATTTTGATTTTTTAATTCATCCATTGTTGAATTGCTTTTTATTTCATCAATATTTATATTTTCTAATCTTTTTTCAACTTTTAAATTATTAAATTTATTATCTATTTCATTTTTATAATTTTCAAATTGATTTTTTAAAATTGATAATTCATTTTCTAATTCTTTATTTTTTTGTAATATCATAATATTATTCGATTCTAATTTGTTTACTTTTTCTTCTAGATTTTTAATTATCAATAATAATTTTTCTTCAGAACCTGAAAATAGTTGTTCATTATTTTTATTTTTAGAATTATTATTTAAAATACAAAATACTTCATTAATTGATGTCTCATTTAGAATATTATCTTCATAAGTTTGTTGATTTGTTATTTCAACTTTAATTTCATCATTTAATTTTATATAAAAATTAATATCATTTTCATTCTCAATTTGTAAATCTATTGCACATTTTTTTTTAAACACATTAAATGATTTATATAAATTAACAATTATTTTTTCTTTATTAAAATTACAATAAAATATATCATTGGTACTTTCATACATCCACTTTTTTAATTTTTTTTTTATAATACTTATCTTTAATTTATTATTATTTTTTTAATTAAATAAAAAATAAAAAAAATAAAAAAAAATTATAAAATATAAGAAAAATATTATTTAAAAAAATATATTTTCCCCTTTTGATATTATTTACTTTTTCCCAGGTTTCTTTTTTTTATCAGCTTCATCTGCTTTAACAATATCATCAAAACTCATTCCAAACTCAGGAGCAGTATACAAAATTTTTTTTCCAGTATCAACAAATTGTTGTCCATTCAAACTCAAAAAAATTTCTAATTCATATTCTCCAGCAGGTAATTGAGGTACTTCAGGAACTAAACAAGTAATTTTATTTTCATTAACATAATAAGCAACAGTATCAATTTCAGAATTAGTTTCTGAATTAATAGTAGCAAATTTAATTTTTAAAGTATCTATTTCAGGGAAGAAAGTTCCATAAAGTGCAAGACCATTATATGGTCTTTTATGAACATTTAATATTGTATCTTCTTCTTCTTTTATTTTTTTTTCATATTCTGCTAATTTTTTTTTATCTGTTGATGGTTCCATCATTCCTAAAACTGTTTTTTCATCTTCATTTAATTCTTCTTTCTTCATTAAAATATTATTTCTTTCTTCTTGATTTTGATTTTCAGCAAATAATACATAACAAATTCTATTAACTTTAGCATCACAATAACGAAATGAACCTGCATTTATCCATTCTGAACCATTTAATGTAAATGATATTTCAAATGCATATTTTGTAAATAAATCACTTGGATTTTCTGATTTTAATATTGAATCATCACTTGTTATCCAATTTAATGGTACTGAACCTAGAACAAATGTTTTATCTTGACGATCCCATTGAATTTCTGTGAATCTTTCACCTAAACTTGATGTTATTTTTGCTTTTTTTGTTACTGAATCAAATAATCCATTACCATAAATTTTCATTTGTAATCCTCCTTCAATTGATGATATATCTGGATATATTTTTTCAATTTTAATATCATAGAATCTATATATCATTGGGAATCCTGAAAATTGTTGTCCATTTATTGCGACATCTACATTATATTCTACTTGATCTTGAGAGAAATTTTCTATTGTTGGTATTGTACATGTCATTATACCATTTTCATATGTTGAGAAACAACAATACCAATTTGCTTTATCTAATTGATTATCTAAGTTTTCTATATCCATTGGATTTATTATTGTTCCTTCTTGTTGTCCTGATGTTGTGTTTTGTCCATCTGTCATTTTACTTTCTTCTATTGATTTCATTTCATTTTGTGTCACTGATATACTTCCTTTTTTACTTCTATGTTGACGTGTTGATACATCCATACTTACTGGTTTTGCTTGGAATCCTACAGTAAGTGAAAATAAATATTTTTGAGGGATTTGATCAAGGTTGATTTTTACTTGAAGAGGTGTATTTCCTTCTATTGCTCCACATTTTGGTTCTATTGCAGATATCTTTATTGTATTTGGATATATAAGGAATTTTTCACTATATTCTGTAAAGAAATTACCATCAAATGTCACTTGAATTGTACAATTACATGGTAATTCTAAATTAGGACAAAATTCTAAGAAATTTGGTGTATTGACAAAAATTGTTCTAGATAATTTATCAAAGTTACCTCTAACATCACGAGAAATACCTCCAAAAAGAAAACGAACAGACAATTTAGGAAAGTCTTTAAAAGCAGAACCAATAATAGATAAAATAGTATTTCCAGTAGCTGGACCACATGAAGGAGAAACAGATAAAATTCTCAAAGTAGCAAAAGCAACAACACTTACTTCATTACAGAAAATGTGAGAAAAGATTCTATTTCCAGCAATAACTTTAGGTAATTTAACCATACCAATATCTCCATGTCCAATATCTCCACTTCCCATAGAATACATAGTACCATTTTTTGCAATTAGAAAAGTTCCACTAGTACTACAACCACATTTAATAATAGGTTGAATTAATTCACCACCTTCATCTTTTTCAATTAATCTCGGTTCAAATGAGGTAATAGTATTTCCTAAACCTAACTGACCATAAATATTTAATCCAAAAGTAACAGGATAACCTTCTTCAGTAACAACACAAGTATGTGAATATCCAGCAGAAACATAACAAGCTTTAAGTGGTTTTTCAGTATAAACTCTTTCTAATTTATTATTAACTAAACTTTCAGAAGTAGCACAACCTTCCTGATCACCATATTTATCAAGTATATCAATTCTAGTAGGTGTAGTAACAATTTGAACTTTTCCTAAACCTAACTGACCTAATTTATTTTCACCCCAACCATATAATTCACAACTATTAGTAATAGCAAGTGAATAATTATTACCACAAGTAATAAACTTAACAGGTTTCCTAAAAAAAAATCTAAGATATCTCGGAGAAGAAGCAACTTTATATTGAGAACTAAGTCCCAATTGTCCTTCAAATCCCATTCCCCAAGTATATAAATCACCATTTTCAGCAAGAGCTAAACTATGAAATTCCCCACAAGCAATTTGAACTACTTTAACATTTCTCAAATTAGGTAATAACTCAGTAGTATCACTCCAAGCAGCACCACCTAAACCAACAACACCAAAATAAGGTTTCCCACTACATCTAACTTTACCATCACTTGTTAATTTCATTAAATGATATTTTCCTTTGCAAATTTGTATTATTTGTGAAGGAGCTTCTTCTTCATTTTCATTATCATTAAAAAAATCTTCTGGTTTTTTACCTTCACTTGTCATTGTTTTTTGTCCAGGATTATTTTCTTCATTAACAGGATTAGCAGGAAGAGAATTATTAGTGTTCATTAAATCATTTTGAGAAAATTGATTTGATTGCATCATATCAGCTGCAGTTCTAGTTTGAATTGATTTTACTTCTGATGAAATGTGATCTTTGTCTTCTACAACATATACTGTATCACCTCCTCCTCCTATTGCTAATATTACTTTCCCTATGAAATGCTTTAATGGCTCAAATTTCCCTTTTGTGTCCTTGTTACATATTAGGATTTCTCCTACTCCAAGTTGAGGTGTTGAGAGTTCAGAAGTTTCAGACATTTTAATTATTTTATTTTTCTTTTAAGTTATTTTTTATTTTATTTAAAATCAATTATTTTATTGAAATAAAAATATAATATTTTTTTTGCACTATTTGTGAGATGGCTTATACTTTAAATAATCTATAATAATGATAGATGTATAAAATAAATCAATAATAATAAAAAAAATAAGTAAATATTTTTTGAATTAAAAATAAATTTTAATAAAATGAAAAAGAAAATTTTAATATGGATGGATCCTAATATTTCATCTGAAGAAAATGTTGATTATCAAAAAACATTAAAAAAATATATACCAGAAAGTTATTTTTTTGATTCAGTTGATAAAGGAATAGAACAATTCAAATCAATTTATTTCAAAGATACAATAATAATTTTGAGTTGTCGTCTTTATGATGATTTTTATAATAAATTTCAAGATAATTTAAACAATTTTTACAGTCTTTCCAAAGTATATATATTTACTTCTGAATATAATAATTACCTAGTTAATGAAGGATTATATAATTACCAAAAAAAAGTTAGATGTATTGAGGATTTGATAGATGAAATTACAGAACCTCATTTTATTGAAAAATCAAATCCAAGTCAAATTAATTTCAATTCTCCCTATAATATAAATGAAATATATGAATGTAAAGAAGAAGATTTTAGTTTTGATATAATAAATCAATTAGAAGATTTTATTTTACCTATTTTTTTCCAAAATTTAATCACTGATTATGATTATAATGAACAAAAAACTTTTCAAAAAAATGTATATGATGATTATTCAACAAGTGAAGAAATAAAAGATTTATTTTTACCTATTTTTGATTATAAAATAATTCCAATTCAATTATTATCAAAAATATATGCAAGATTATATACAATAGAGTCTGATTTTTATTTTAATTTAAATTCTAAATTAAAAGAAGGATATGGAAAAGAATACATTCCATTTATAAAATGTTTATATGAAGGGATTAATAAAAAAACTTTAACTCCTTTTTTTTCTGAAAAATTATATAGAGGAACAAATATTTCAAAAAATGAATTTGATAAATTAAATAATATTTTTAAAACTAAACAAAAAGATTTCCCAAAAATCATTGTTTTTTCAAGAGCTTTTTTATCTTTCAGTAAAGATAAAAATACTGCTTTAGGATTTATAAATAATTCAATGATTAATTATTATAAAATTTTATTTGAAATTGAAAAAACAAATTCTAAATTAGATATTTCTTTATGTTCAAATGCAGATATTAGAAAAATGTCTATTTATGATGAAGAAGAAATTATTTTTTTTCCTGGTTCAACTTTTGAAGTCAAAATAATTGATGATGTAAATGAAATTAAGAAAATTACATTAGTCTATTTAGGTAAATATAAAAAATTAATAAAAAAAAAATATCTTCATAATAATTTTTTTAAATTAATAAAATATGATTCAAAATTTTATGAATTTCTTCAACAAAAAACAAAAAAAGAAAAAGAAATAAAAAATGAAGATTCATCATTATTTAATATCTCTTTAATGGAAAAAAAAATACGAAGATCATTAATTCCTGATTTAGATAGTAAAATAATAAAAACAGAAAAAGAAAATTTATTTATAAAAAAATTAATATCACCAGCAATAAATATTACACTCAAATTGTTATATAGAAAATCAATTGATGGAGACTCATTTGAAGCTTTTCATAATAAATGTGATAATATAAATGAAAATATAATTTTTGTTAAATCAAAAGAAGGAAAAAAATTTGGAGGTTATTATCCAAATCATTGGGAAAGTATTAATGAACAATTAAAATATTTTTGTAATGATGTTAAGATATTTAGTATAGATAGAGAAAAAATTTTTAGTTATAAAACTAATATTAAATATAATATTATTAAAAGTAAAAATTTTGGACCAAATTTTACTGGAGATTTTTCTTTTATTATAAAAGATATGAATATGTGTTATTCTTGTGGTGATGATGCTTTTTTAAATGAGAAAAATTTAGCTTATAATAAAAATGATTGTTTTCCAGTTGATGAGGTTGAAGTTTTTCAAATTATTTATGAAGATTTAGAAGATGAAGTTACAAATGGTTTTTCAGAAGAAATTTGTTTAAAGTTAAATAAAAATATAAAAACAAATAAGGATGATGAACAAAATATAAATCATTTTATAAAAACAATTGAGCCAAAAAATTATATTTTATGTTATTATCAAATAAAATCATGTGATTTAAATAAATCAATACAATTAATAAATTTTTTTTCTAAAATTCATATGAATGAAAATTATAAAAATAAAGGTATTGATAATGAAAATGAAATAAAAAATAATTGTGAAGTTTATTTTAAAGGAAAAAAAATAGATTTTTCATATCAATTCAAAGAAAAAGATTTATATGAAATTAAAATTTTATGTAAAAAACCATTAAAAAATATTAATTTTATGTTTTCAAATTGTACTTCATTAAGCTCAATTGATTTTTCTCATTTTAATAGTGATTTTATAATAAATACTAGTTATTTATTTAATAAATGTTATAATTTAGAAAATATTAAATTTCCTTATTTCAATACATCAAATGTAACAAATATGAGTCATATGTTTGGTGAATGTGAATCAATAAAAACATTAAATTTAAACCACTTTAATACAATTAATGTTACTAATATGAGTGAAATGTTCTTTTGTTGTTATAAATTAGAAAATTTAAATATTGAAAATTTTAATACTGAAAAAGTGACGAAAATGAATCATATGTTTTATCAATGTACTCTATTAAAAAATTTAAATTTACTATTTAAAACTGATAATGTTTTAGATATGAGTTTTATGTTTTTTAATTGTATTTCCTTAGATAATTTAACAATAAAATTTAATACTAAAAATTGCATTAATATGGAATATATGTTTTCCAAATGCTCATCATTGATTTCTATTGATTTATCTCATTTTAATACTTTGAATGTTAAAAATATGAAATATATGTTTAATGAATGTGAATCATTGAATAGCTTAAATTTAGAAAATTTTGATATAAGAAATGTTAAAAATATGGAATATATGTTTAGTAATTGCAAATCATTAAAATTTTTAATTTTAAATTTTAAACTTCAACCTCATATTAATTATAACAATATTTTTTTAAATATTAATAGGAAATGTAGATTAATAGCAAAAGAACAAACAATATTAAATTATTTTTATAATAATACAAATGAGAATTTATATAATTAAAACTTTTATGTTAGAGTTTAAATTAATATTATCATTAACTAAAATAATATATAAAATTTATGAATGAATATATTATTTTATATTAAATAATTATAATTTACTTTTATCATCTACTTCTAAAATATGATTTAAAACACCTTTAACAGTAGAAAAATAAAAACCAAACATATTACTTTTAGTGGAAGAAACAGTAAAATATTCAATTAAATCACAATAAATAAATAATTCAGGTAAATTAACTTTTATAAGAATATAAAGATATATAGAAGTTAATTCATCTGTTCCAATATTTAACATTGAAGGTTTAATAAATTCGTGCATATCTTTATAAAAATCATTTATTGATTCTGTAATTAATGAACTCAATGAAGCAATTATTATTAATTTTTCAAATGGTGCTTTATAATTATTTATTTCTTTTAAAAAAATAATTGAATCTTCATATGGTTCTTTAATATGATTTTGATTTTTATAAAAATTACTAAATCGATTTGTATATTTTTGTAATTTAGAAGATTCTGATGTTATTTTGAAATTATTTTCATGAAAAATATTATTTTTTTCTTGTTCTTCTTCAATATTTAATTTTAAATTTAATTGTTTTGGATTTGTTGAATCAATTATTTCATTTGTTTCAATTAAATCAAATTCTTTTTTATTTTTTTTTAAATTTTCTTGATATTGTCTTGTAGTATCATTTAAAAGAAATTTTTCATTAATTCCTAAATCATTTGTACTTATATTTCCAAATAATTCAATTTTTTCTTTATATAAAGTCATATTATTCCTATTTACACAATATAATAATTGTTTCATTTTTTCATAAAAATTTCCTATATTAAAAAAGACCCCAATTATTAAATTTATTAATTCATCTTTTTCATCAGAAAATAATGATAAAGATATTGTTCTTGAATAAAATAATTTAAAAGCTATATGAATTTCTTTTATAAAATCTTGAATTTGTTGAATAAAATCTTCACATTTTTCTCTCATATCATTTTCATTTTCTATATTTTGAATTTCTTCTATTTTTTTATCTATATCTTTAGCAATCAATAAATTAAATTTTGATATTATAATATAAATAGGATGGTCTTGTTTATAAATTTGTTCTTTAAAAGCTTTACAATATTCCTTTCTTTTCTTTTTAATTCTTTTATCTTCTTTTGTCAAATCAATTAAATTATTATTGAAATCATCAGAAGTTAAACTTTCGGTTAAATCATTTGATAAATTTAAATAAGGATTTTTTAATGAATCATCATTCATATAATCCATTGAATTCTCTATATTTTCTTTTTCTTTTTTTTTTATTATTTTTGGACATGTCATTATTTTAAATTCTTCATAAAATAATTGACTTTCAAATTTATTTTCATTATAAAAATTACATTTTTTAATATAATTCAATAAGCTTTTTGCCCAATCATGTTGTAAATTATTTAAATATATTATTAAATGACTTTTCCAAGGAATAAAAAAATTCACTATATTTTTTGCATTCCGTAAATTATCATATAAATTAGATTTAAAATCAATACTTTCTAAACTGATATTTTGATTATTTAGATTATTTCTATTATCATTTAATGCAATTTTCATATTTTTTTCTACTAAATCATAATAATTATTAATGTTATAATCATTTCCATCTTTTAAAATTGAATTTGAAGATCCCATTAAATCTTTTATGGTTTTTAAAAATATTTTATATTGAATTATAAATAAAAAAAAATTAATGTATTCATCACATTCAAATAATGATTACAGAGATAATTATATTGGAGATTATATAATAAAAGAAATAATAGGAAATGGAACATTTAGTAAAGTAAAATTAGGAATTAATAAATATACAAATGAAAAAGTAGCAATTAAATTATTAGAAAAAAAGAAAATAACAGAAAAAAAAGATTTAGAAAGAATATTTCGAGAAATGTCAATAGTAAAAAATTTAAACCATCCAAATATAATAAAAACATATGAAATATTTGAGAATGAAAAATACTATTATATAATAATGGATTATTGTAAAGGAGGAGAATTATTTGATTATATAGTAAAAAAAGGACGATTAAATGAAGAAGAAACTTCATTTTTTTTCTATCAAATAATAAATGGTTTAGAATATATTCATTCAAAAAATATTGTTCATAGAGATTTAAAACCAGAAAATTTATTATTAACAGATAAAAATAAATTAAAAATAATAGATTTTGGTTTATCAAATTATTTCAATTTAAATAAAGAAAATAAAACAAAATTATTAAAAACTCCATGTGGAAGTCCATGTTATGCTGCTCCTGAAATGGTAAGTGGAAATAAATATAATGGATTTAAAACTGACATTTGGGCTATTGGAATTGTATTATATGCTATGATTGTAGGTTATTTACCTTTTGAAGATTCTGATAATGATATTTTATTTCAAAAAATTTTAGATTGTGATATTGAATTTCCTGAATTTTTAAATGAATTAAGTATTGATATTATTAAAAAAATTTTAAATTCTAATTGTGATGAAAGATATTCTATTTCAGATATTAAGAGACATCAATTTTATTTAAATGGTAAAAAAATATATGAAAGTATTTTTGGAAATGATGAACAAAATTATAATAACAATGATAGAATTAATACATTTGATAGGAAAATTTCTGCTGGGAATATTATTAATATTAAATATAATGATCATTGTACTGAAAATAATATTTATGATGTTCACAATAATAAAAATGTTATGAATACTATTAATAAAAATTCAAGTTTAAATGATGGTAAAGTAATAAAATTAAAAACTGAGCTTTCTAATTTTCATATTAATAGAAATAATAATAATTCAAAAATTAAAATTAATTCACAATTAAGTGTAAAAAATATCAATAAGGGAAATAACAAATATAATAATCAAAAAAGAATTTTTCAAACATTTAAATCAATAATAGATAAAGAAAAAAGACAAATTAGTGAAGAAAAAAATATAAAGAATATAAGATTAATTGATTATGAGAAATTAAATCATAATAATAAAATTCAATTAAAAATTAATGATAAAAAACCTATTTTAATTAAAATAGATAATAAAAATAAAGAGAAATTTACAGTAAATAATAGTCCAACAATAACTAATAATGAAGTTTCATCTCAATTAACAAATCAAAATATAAATAAATTATTTATAAAACCTAAATTTATTTCAGGTTTATTACCTTTAATTACTCAAGAAAAAATAATAAAATTTCCAACTATAAAGAAAATCCCTTTAAAAACTGATTCTAATAGAAAAGAAATTATTCAAGTTAAATCTACTAGATTAAAAGAATATAAAAATAAAAACAAAATTCCTTTTTCATTTCATAATATTAGAACAAATAATTATATAAATGAAACATTAAAAAGTATAAAATAAAAAATATAATTATTAGATTTAATTAACTCAAAAAAAATGATAATATTATAAAAGAAAAATATTAAAAACTTAATATATTATTTAAAATTTTATAAATTAGATTTATTTTAAATAAATATAATAAAAAATAAAAATATTAATATTAATTTATGAAAAATTACAATAATTTTTAATTAAATCATAATAAAAATTAATCAATTTCCTGAAAATGAGTACATCAATAAACTCAAATAGAGGAAACATTACAATTAATTTAGATACAAAACAATCATTAACATCAACAAGAAAAAGAAATGCTGATTCCTTATATACTTCATCAGACAGTAAGAATTATTTATCATAATAGAGAAAATCATAAATGTATAAATATAAACGTTAAAGATAGAAAAGGAATGTCTCAATCAAATAAAAAGTTCAAAACTAAAAAAAAAAATTCAACTTCAACAAATCATCTTTTTGCAAATTTTAAAAAAAATAAAAATACTTCTAATTCTGAGAGAAAATTAAGAAATTTTCCAAATTCAAAAATAAATTCAAGACAAAAAAGTGAAAATGTATTTTTTAAAATTGAAAATCTGAATTTAAATACAATTTCCAAAACCAAAAATGATTTAATAGATAATAAAGAGAATATAAATATAAATTTATATAATAATTTTAATGAAAATGAAAAAGAAGAAAAATTAGAAAAAGAAAAAAAAGAAAAAGAAGAAGAAAAAAAAAAAGAAAAAGAAAAGCAACATTACATAGAAATAATAAAAGAAAAAGAACAAGAAATTTCAAAATTAAAAAATGAATTAGAACGTTTGAAAAAAATATCATCAAAAAAAAATAATATAAAAAATATTACAATGATATCAATGAGACCAAATTCTTTTAGACAAGAAGATAAAAAAAATTCATTTGAAATAAATAAATCAGCAACAATTGATAAATTATCAAGAATTACGAATAAATCACCAAATCAAAATTCTTTTTTAAAAGGTAATTCAACATTATCTTCTTCATGCTATTCTCATAGAATCGCATATTTTTCTCCTAAAGGAAAAAATAATTATCCTTATAATAATAGAAATATTGATACTTCAATTGGAAATAAAAATTCTATTGATGCTGATATTTCAAATTATAAATGTGAAGTTAAAGAAATTTTAGATAAGATTTTAGAAAAAACTAAAAAGATTTTTGGAAAAATTTCTAAAGTAAATAAATTATAAAGTTTATTTTTCCGTTATTTATTTTTTTTATTCAATTTGAGTTTAGTTTTATATTTTTTAAATAAATTTTTTTTATTATATTTTTATTTATGAAAACAACATTTATAAATATTTAATTATATAAAATTATCAAATAATAATAAATCCAATTTATAAATAAAAAAAAAATCCAAATAAAAAAAACTATTTTTTCATATTATAAACTTTTGGGGATTGGGGATTGGGGATTGGGGATTGGGGATTGGGGATTGGGGATTGGGGATTGGG